>CAUYQG010086140.1:0-22207 GCA_963574415.1 Tarsius wallacei
AACACAAAAAACAAAAAAAAAGAGGGTTCCCTGTGCGAACGGAAGTGGGGGGGGGGTATGGGGAAGAGAGGAGAAACTGCTGTCTCTCCAAAGATGTCCATCTAAAGGAGAAGAAGGTGACAGTTTCTCCCTATCAAAAAGACTCATGGTTCTCAGGAGGGACTGGTGGAGGAGGGAGTGTCACCCTTGCGGTCTCTTGACCTCCGTCATCACCTAATGCCTATTTTTTGCACACCTTAGTATGACATTCAGGTGACTGATCCTGGGTTACTGTTTCTAGGGATGTTTTCCTATCAGTGGCTCTAGGCATAGGAAAAACCTTTGCCTTTAGCTGGGGTCTGCCCTAACATCTTCATGCTTGGACAGGGGAGTGTGCCAAGGTGGGCAAAATGGGTGTTCTGTCATTCTGTTGCCTACATTCTAGAAGGGAGATGAGGCATACGATCAACTAGAGCACAAGGGGGAAGGTTGTGAGAGCCTGAGCCTGGGTCAGGCACTGATAAAGTGCTGTATGATGAAAGCCCTGCTGAAGGAGAGACCGGGTCCAAAGCCCTCAAGCCTTCACGCCAGGCACTGTCATCTTCCTAAAGAAGGTGCTTGTGCCAGTGAAGGGAGCCTTTAAATCCAAAGGGCAGGAATGAGCCAGCATGCCCAAGTTGTAGCTCAAAGTGGTAGGAGACTGCACAGAGCCGTTGAGGCAAACTATGCTGAGTGCTTTCTTTTTAGTCTCCAAATCTTGTCTTCACCGTGTGTCTCTGACCCAGCTTTATTGTTTTCCCAGACACAGCCTTGACCTCCGAAACTGGCTTTACCCCTGTCAGACTGTTTAGCTTCTCAGAAAACAGGCCAATTTATCTTTCATCCTTAGCTCCAGGTTTAACCCCCAGTGACTCCCATCATCAGCTTGGAGACACATACCCTCGGCTGCCACCTATGGCTCTATGATCCGCTTGGCATCGTGGATTCTGGCTTGGCCCGTTCTCTGAGGAGGCCCCAGCCGTGAAGGGCCAGGCAAGGAGCTCGGCCTCAAACACTGGAGTAGAGAACACTTATCTGTCATTTCTCAGGGCAGATAAAGAGGAACGTAACTTCTAAAGATAAGCCCACAGTTGCAGAGTCTGTGCCCAACTTCCCACACACTCGGGAAGCACCAAGAAACCAGCCCTGTACCCTCACCTCCAAGGACATCTTGGCTGACTCTCCAGAGATATTCTAGATAGATCCAGAAGGGTCTCCAGTTCTTTTGGTTGAACCAGAATCTGTGCATGTACAGGGATGTTTTTGGATAAACTATTGAAAGGCCAAACCTTAATTATGCAATTTGCCTTCCAAATCCACATAGAGACCACAGACGAACAAGTGGTCACTATAGTCCCAAATGCCCTGAACGATGCCGCTGTGTCGAGGCGTGCTGGGGACACTGTGTGGCCAGGTGACTACTGCCCTGCATCCTGCCCTCTGCGGAGTGGAGAGGACTGGGCCCAAGGGAAGCAAAGAAGGAAATTGCCGTTTATTGTTCAGGTATGGTTTAGGTTCCTAGACCCCTTATATCAGACAAGATCTTAAATGGGGGCAACACATAATTTGTGAAATTTATGATTCATTTCAGGTCATGGCAAGACTCTGAAGTTATAGAGCTGAACTTGGTAGAGAGTTCATAATGATCTCTCTTTTACCTGGATTCTGTCACATTATGTCTCTGTTTAACTCTGAGCTCTTGTTTGGGGAAAAAAAGAAAATGACATTCAAACTAGCTCCA
Source organism: Tarsius wallacei (assembly GCA_963574415.1). Lineage (NCBI taxonomy): Eukaryota > Metazoa > Chordata > Mammalia > Primates > Tarsiidae > Tarsius > Tarsius wallacei. Next base: position 1,760 of record CAUYQG010086140.1, read on the forward strand.
GTGAAAGATAAGGTTTATTTTAAGGATTAAGAGAAAGCTCATGGAAATTCAGGAGAAGTCAAACAATCAGGCATCAGGACAGGCAGGATTATAAATTCCAGGGAGCTCAGAGACCTGCATAGCCCTTAACAGAGTCTCAATAAATGCTTGTTGAATGAAAATGAATCAATCAATAAGTGACCTAGGGCAGCTCTGAGGAAGATGAGGCCTACACTACACTGCTCTGCCAGGACTTGGTATACTCTAACTCCACTTATCTGTCCTGTGTCTTTTGGTTCAAAATCCCAAGAGAGGAATCCGGAGACGACCTCTGGGTCAGGTGCGCTTCCCAGTCCATTGAAGCAATGGCCAGAGAGGGTAATGCCAAATGAACATAGGCCTCCCTCCTAAGGATCAGGCAGATTAAGCTAGAAAGAGAAGCATGGCCTGGGGCTTCTCAGGCATTCACTCGTATGTAATTGCAGACTACCTTATGCTGGTGTTAGTTAAGGTACATGTGTGGGTGGTTCCACAGTGAACTATTTTTCCCCTTGAAGACAAAATAATAGCTTCTGTATTTTTCTCTTGTAGCACTTCCATTTTCTAAATAATTCTGATCAAGGAAGACTGTTACCCAAGTATGACCAGATTGGCAGCGAACATGTGCTCACTGATGATTATATGCCAGACAAAATGCTAGGCATTTTGCAAAACTCTAATCTCTCACAATTGACCCTGTGGGTGGACATTATTATCCCAGTTTTGCAGGTGAAAAGACTGAGATTTAAAATATAACAGTTACAAAGTTGAAAACTCTCCCTGAGATTGGTTTGATCCCAGAAGGTATACTCTCCCCTCAGTGTCACTACACTGACTGGCAAATACCCAGTGGATCACTCGTCAAAATATTGGGATGAATGGGGCAGAGAGAGACCCAGGTGTCATCCATGAGTCATTATTCATCTGGAGGAAAAGATGCTTAAGGCTTCAGGCACATACCAGGTGGGTGTGTGGTTGTGAACTCGATATTGATTTGGGCCAATCAGCTCTAGGTAGATTGTGGGACTAATTGGGAACCTTTGGTCGGGTTTTGGATAAATTAAAAAAGGATAACAGGAAAAAAAATCAAGTTTTTAAATAAATGGCTATATCAAAATATATAATATGTAATATATAAATATATATAAATATATGGCTATATCAAAATATAATATGTAATATATAAATATATGACATACTATATAAATATATAATATATAATATGTCAAAGATTTTAAATGCCTATTGTTTTACATATCGCTAACAAAGAAAAAGAAAGCTTCCATTAATTGTGAGATATCATTGATTATAAAAGTCATCCTGATTTCAGAGATGCTAAAATGTGACCAAAAAAATGTGTGTGCTGAAGTGTATAGGAAAATATCTGGAGAAGCGTCCACAGAGGTGTTGCAGTGGTGATCCCTGGGAGGTGGGAGTGTGAGGTGTGTTTTCTGGTTGCTTGTGTGTGCATGTAGTAGATTTCTCTGCTCTACTCTCAAAGGCTCGAATGGGTAATCCCCACCCTTGGCAGAGCCAGGGTTAGACTGTCTTGGCATGCCATGCATTAGAGTTCAAGCCTCGGTTTTCGCATATAGCGATATAAATTGCCCATGGTATTGATCTTGGCATTGGAAGTCTTTGCCCAAACTACAGGGCACCAGGAAAAAACATATGTAAAGACCTTTCTACCACATACCTGATTCATTAACAGAGTAGATACAAATTGTTAGCAAGTGAGTGAGAAGCAGCTCAATAGCAGAAATGAATAAGAAATAATATGTATGTTTTTGTTGTAGGTTTATTAAATGTGCAGAAAGTATGATTCTAATAAATCAGCTTGTTTTATATCCTTAATTTTAATCCTCCTAGAATTGACTTGTATTAGTTTTTTGTGTGCTTAAAGATAATCATAAATTCAATAATAATGAGATTAGCTCAATAACTTTTTCCTTGGGGAGTAAATGTAGATATTTTGAAGTTTTATCTTAAGGAATGCCTGAAGTTATTTTTACCAAACATCATGAAGAAAATATAATTAAGTAATAAATATTACAGTCTTAAATCTATTATTTAAGACTTGGAAAATTTTCATTTAAGCTACTTTATTGCATTCCTTCTTTTATTAGGTCCCAGGACATTTTTGTATTCTTTTTGAAAGCATCTGCTTTTCTCTCTTTGCTTGGTTACACAACCAGATCTATTTAATTCCCTAATACGATGCAAGATTATTCTTTTTTTTTTTTTGAGTTGGAGTCTCACTCTGTCACCCAGACTGGAGTGCAGTGGCCGCTCCCGGCCACTGCAGCCTTGACCTGCTGGGCTCCGGCGATCCTTCTGCCTCAGCCTTCCAAGGAGCTGGAACTACAGGCGTGCGCTACCACACCCGGCTACTTTTTGATTTATTGTAGAGATGCAGTCTTGCCAAGTTGCCCAGGTGGGTCTTGAACCTGCGGGCTCGGGCAGTCCACTCTCCTCAGCCTCCCAAAGTGCTGGGATGACAGCCTGGCTGATGCAAGATCATTCTACTATTTAAAAATAAATTCTGTAACTTTTACATATTTTCCAACAATGTGGGAAATGACTACCTATCTAAAATCATAGATTGTAATCATCTTATCTCAAAGCCACCTGTACTGCCTCAGTCATGGCCATGAAGCATCATCTTTTCCACAGGAGGGTTTGACAGGGTACACTAAAAATCTGTGAATACCAGTGGGTGGTTTCATCTCAAGGTTGAAGGAGGCTTTTTAATCTGAGGCACATCTGTTGATTCATGTTTGCCAATGTTCTTCAAAGGCTTGAGAGACAGGAAGGGCTTTGGAGCCGGACGAGCCTAAGTTAGAATCCAGTAACCCCAAACTGAGCCCTAGGTCCTGTGAGTGTGTGTCTTCATTAGCAAGGCTGGGAGCAGACCCCAGTGACTTCTCAGTTGAATCTGGTTCTGTTTGCTGTGTTGTTCAACTGTTTGGGACTTAAACGGAATCCCCGCTGGCCACTTGTAGGCCTAGTGGAAGCAGACATATGGTGGCATTCAACAAGTGCTTTAAGGCATACACCTGCTGTCCAGAGGTCTCACGTGGCCAATGCAGAAATGCAGTCCTTGCCATTATAATCAGATCATATCTGGGATGATTTGTCATCTTTACTAAAACAATTCTATACATTGCATTGCATGTAAAAGAGTAAAATGGCTGTCTTTACGTGCAAGATACTCTTACTGCAGAGTTGCAGATTTTATTCGCAGTACACATTGGCGTACATCCATGTGCTGTTTTTTTGTTTTGTTTTTGTTGTTTTGTTTTTAGCTTATACCCGATTTGGTTATGAGTCCGTAGGCTTTGAGTAGTGGAAAAGCAAACATTAAGCCTAGTCTATTCCAATGCAGTCATTTTAAAGACCCCTTTAAATAATACTCAACTCCTTGGTAGCATTATCTCCTAGCTCTGATTTCTCCTTTTTTCAGCTACCCTTTCCCTTGGTCCCAGCCAAGGGGGCATCCGGTGTGCCTGGCATATATGGTGTGTATTCCGCCTGACGGGCCCACGCAGTGCCTTGTGTTCTCCTCTGGCTCTTCGGGTATCTGGGAATAGGATGTCCTCTGATACTGATATTTTCTGTGGCCGTTACTCATGATCTTGTCTCCTTCGCTGAATTTGGGCCCAGTAGCTCCTACAAGCAGATTCAGCCTTGTCTTGGCTCTCATTGATGGGAGATACTCTCTACTTCTTCCATCCAGACTTCTGGCCAGGGCTAGTAACCCCAGCCCCTGCTGCGGGGGGCGGGGGGTGGGGCGGGCACCAACTCCTTGCCAAGGCAGCAAATTTCCCCCTGGGTACTGTGGGAGGTTATGGATCCTATCCATGGTTAACTGACTGTAGAAGAGTGAGCTGGAGAACTAAACACTGGGGCCTCTCTGCCCAAGCACTCTGCACCTGCCAAGTTTACAGTGGTGTGACCGTGTACCAGATTTGTGTGGGACAGCCTGAGCCTGAAAGATATTTCTTACTAGAGTTCAAAAAGGAAATTGGGGCAGGCTTCCTGTACTAGCCAGCGACCAGAAAAGAAGCAGATGGGTGGCATGCTCCAAAAGGGGGGAGCCAGATTCTAGAAAGTTTAAAGAATGGACTCTTAGAAAAATGGCAGAAGTTAAGGAAAACCCACAGGGGCCATTGAATCACCTTAGAACAGCCGCGGTAGGCAGTCAACGGGCCCGGAGGAGAGGGTGAAATTCTTAGAAGTGGACAAGCGCTGAGCTGCAGAAGAGGGCACCTTAGCAGGAGCTGTGGGCTTTGGTGTCCAAAAGCTGAAATTGCAAAATACAGCCTGGCAGGAAGAGAGGCAGTCAGGTGTGGACATGCCCATCACTCCTTTCTGCTCTCCAGTATCCCGTGGGTGCGCCTAATTGGCCGGCAGTAGGGGACGCATGCCGATGTAATCCTTAGGTCATCTCTGGGTACAAGGCAGGGTGGCGGAGGGTAGAGAGTGGGTCTGGAGGGGCAAACAGAATCTCTAGCAGGGCCCTCTCTTAATCTAGCGTGCTTCATCCTTTCCGGGTCAAAGTCGAAAGAGAAAGATTGGACACACACATCTTGCAGCTTCTTTCTCTTTGCTCTCTGTTCCTTTCTTCTTCCCACTGTGTCCCAGGAATAAAATAGGAGTCACATACATCCTTGGTAAGTCCCAGTGCATATGGGTACCTAAGGGGAACTGCTTGGCCAGATGTCCCAGGCTTGGCTTTTGATATGCCAAGAGAGAAATAAGGAGAGGTAGAACATTGCCTCCTGTGAAAATTGCTTATTTTGCAAATCTGTTGTCTTTCTGGCAATTTTTTTTTAAAGATGTGGGGTACAATTCAGGGTTAGGTATACAGGTGTTCATTCTGCAGGCACCCTTGTTGATGAGGTGTGCCCCTCCCTCCCTGGCAGTTTCCCTCAACTGCCAATCCCAACCCCCCTTCCCTGGCAGTTTCCCACTACTGCCAATCTCTTTCTTGTAGTATTATGGTAGTTGTTCAAGGTCCGCTTCTGAGTGAGAACACGTGGTACTCTGTCCTTTGTTTCTGGGATAAATCCCTGGGTATGATAGACTCTACATCCATCCAAGTTGCTGCGAAGTCCATATGTTTGTCCTTCTTGATGGCTGCATAATAGTCCATTGTGTATATGTACCACATTGTTTTTTATCCAGTTCAGCTTCGATGGACAGCACGGTTGGTTCCATGATTTTGCTATTGTGAACAGAGCTGCAACAAACATGCGTGTGCAGGTATCTTTTTTGTAGAATGATCTGAGTTCCTCCGGGTATATACCCATTAGGGGAATTGCTGGTTCATATGGAAGGTCAATTTCTAGTTTTTTCAGAAATCTCCAAACTGTCTTCCAAAGAGGTCGCACTAGTTTGCATTTCCACCAGCAGTGTGGAAGCGTTTCTTTTTCTCCACATCCTTGCCAGCATCTGTTGTTGTTTGTTTTATTGATGACCATTCTTACTGGGGTTAGGTGGTATCTCAATGTGGTTTTGATTTGCATTTCTCTGATGATGCCTGAGGCTGAGCACTTTTTCTTGTGTCTGTTGGCTGCCTGTATATCTTCTTTTGAGAAGTGTCTAGTCAAGTCTTTTGCCCACTTTTTAATGGGGCTTTTTGTTTGTTTTGTTTCCTTTCAGTGTGTTTGAGTTCCTTGTAGATCCTAGATGTTAGGCCTTTGCCACATATACAGTTGACAAATATTTTTTCCCATTTTGTGGACTGTCTCCCTGCTCTCTTGATGGTTTCTTTTGCTTTGCAGAAGTTCATCAGTTTGATGAGGTCCCACTTGTCTATCTTATTTCTTATGGTGTGTGCACTTAGGGTTTTGATAGGAATTGGTTGCCAGTTCCAATTTCCATAAGGGTGATGTCTTCTGTATTTTCTAAGATTCATATAGCCTGAGGTTTTGGCAAATCTTATATCAAATGCCAAAGTTCTAAAAACTAACTTTTTATTTGTGTTTCTTTTACCTTTTTTGCCCTACCTCAGGCAAACTGATGGCTTAGACAAGCTAGGAAAATATTGTATTTGGGGGAAAGCAACAGAGAATATAGCACATTAATTTTAAAAAAATGATGACCCCCCTAAATTTCACCAATATGCTATTATTGTTTGTATGGAACATTTGAAGGTGTGTAGCATTTCACATATATTGTCTGGTTTAATGCCATTTAATCTTAACAGCAATTCTACGAGGTATCCATTTTACAGATGAGATATTTGAGATCAAATGTACTCTTCTAGTTAGTAGCACACCCACACCTAGAATTGCAGATCTTCTGACTCCCAGTATAGTGTTCTATCCTTTATGTCAGACAGAGGGGGCACAGTTTGCACGTTTGGAAAAGAGAACTAAGTTCATGAAGTTGGTTCATTATAGACTGGTACCTGCTAAAAATTGTGATCCTTGAGCATTTTTCCCACTGATAATTGCTTTCGTTAAAAATATGTTTATAATCTTCTCTAATATCTGCTTCCATGGTAACTAGGTAATTTTATGCTTACTTTATTGCCCTTTTCACATTACCATCTGTCACTTGATATATTTTACCATTTGCTTTTTTTTCCTTCCTGTTTCTGACTTAGTGTCACTGGTTAATCACCTTTTTTTTTAATCCTACATCATGATTCTAGAATTACCCTTTGATCTCATCATCTGATTGCTGCTTCCCTAACCCAGTGAGTTGAGCATATTCTGCTGAAAACAGCAGCTCTTGTCTCATTTTGTTTTTGTTTACATGGCACCCTCTGTTGAGCTGTATAAGTCAGAGAACACCCACTGGGACCAGATACGGCAGGGAACTGTGCGCATAAGTAGAAAATGAAGATAAGGAACTTAGACCTAAATGAATAAGCAACCTGGTCTCCGGGCAGATTTCTTGAATGGGTAGTTTCCAGCAGTGAGGCTGTGAAAGATTCATGATGTCTCTGAGGACTGGTATGGGTGACCCATCACTATGGAAGGCCAGTGCAGAGTTTCTCACTTTGTAAAATGTATGCACCTCCCCAACCTCCTAAAAAGTAAAAGCTACCTGCTGGATACTGGGTCTAAATTCACTTGAAGTTTCCCAATCCATATAGTATCAATTATATAGGGTATTGGATTTTCTTTCCTTCCTAGAAGATAGAAAGATACTAATGATGTTTGATGTCATAAAAAGTCTAAGTACCTGAAGCTATTATCTGTTCCCTGGACTATGTCTTCTCAAACTGTGAAGATGGGGAAGATTGTGGATTTGGGTTCTGCTAAGTTTGAGCAACATCCATAAATCCCTGGGCAAGACTGAACTGAGAAGACCATAATGTTTTGCTGTCCCCCACGGCTGTCTCCTAACCCCTGGTACAGGGGGCAGCATATCTGCTGGCCCATCTCTTGTACCTGTGCTTGGAATCGCTGATGCTTCCTGGTGTAGATAGGTATCTTAGAACATTGACTAAAAATATATTGGCCACATTAAATGTAACTATTTACTAGGAGAAAGAAATGACAGTATTTTTCCCTTTTAATTGACCTAGTTACATTGTTATACTGAGAGTCTGCTCTCTGTAGTTCCTGAGTCCATATTCTCATAGCTTGCTGATGTTTTCATAAACCGTCACAGCCTTTCTAGGTGATAATTTGACGGTAGGTTTCAAAATATTCATGCCCTTTGACTGAGTAATCCAATGTATAGGAAATCGTCAAGATATTACCTAATGACTTAGCCAGGAGATGTTTACCACAGCTTCCCAGCAAACAGGGTGAATGATCAATCATTCATGAGACAAAATAAGACACAACTACTGAAAATATATAAATGTAGAATGTGTTTTTAGGCATGAAAAGACATTTATGTATGGTATCCTATTGAATAAATAACTCATGTTCATAACAGTAAATTTATTCCATATATAGAAGAAAATAGAAGAAATATCAGAAACGAAAGATAAAAGTAATAATTATTTTCTGGGTGGTGTGATTAATATTGATGTTAGCCAATCAATACTTTTGTTATGCTGTCTTCCACAAGGACCAGGTCTTACTTATGAAAAAGGAAGTTACTTCGCATTGCAACCGGCCTCTGAAATAGAGAGAGAGGATGAGCACCCAATGAGCACGGATCAGCAGTATGCCGTGTTTACTGGTGCATGTAGTGTGTTGGCGGTGATCTGAGGGTGCCAGTGGCACCTGTGGATCCATCAAAAGAATGGGAGCAGCAAATGGAGCTAGCTTCAGTAGGAGTATGCACACTTGGGCCGTATTTTGCTCTCTTGACCTAAGATGTTATGATTTTATAGGATAATTATCTGCCTTTCTCTTGTGACTTTAAACAAAACCCATTTTCAGTTATCGGATTAAATATTATAAATACACAAAAGAATATTTACAGAGTAAAGGCAAAGTGCAGAAAAGATTCATGCATAGAAATTTGGGGTCCCAGAAATGGAGCGTGGCCTTTCATCCTCTAGGGGGTTCCCTACAGGCTTCCCCATGGGCTCCCCCATTCCCATCTCCCTTTCCTCCCTTCTCTGAAGAAACCGTGGTCCTAAATTTTTATCTTTGCCTTGCTTTCTTTTTAATTTTATTCCTAGATAATATTTCAGTTGTGTGTGCTTTGGGGCTTCATTTAGGTAGAATGATACTTTATTATTCTTTATTATTTCACTCTGCGTCTCGTTTCCCAAGCTTCATCCGGGTCATGCACATAGCTGTAGTTCATTCATTTTGCTGTGGCCCAATCTTTGTTGTGCAAATGCACCACAGTGTACTGGGCATTGTCCTGTTCATGGACTCGTGCATGACTTTTACAGTTTGTTGCTACTATGAAAGGTCTCGCTGGTGACCTCTGATGCTCACGTGTAACATCTGAAGTTCACACGGAGTGTCTCAGGTATACAGAGTGGAACTGCTGGGTGGTGGGATGTGTGAATGTTCAACTTTAATAGATAACGCTAAGTTATTTTCCAAGTCATTTTTATCTATTTATATTCTTGCTGCAACATAGGAGAGTTTCTATCCTCCACGTAGTCACCAATATTCAATAACGTCCAACTTTTAACTGTTGACTCATGTAATGCGGTGACCCCAGATCTGAGAGGGCTTGTGCGTAATGTTTACTTATTCCAAAGAAGTCACCCAGAGGTCCAGCAGGGGAAGACATTGTTTATCAGCGCATACAGGAGGCCCGGATGGCGGCTGACTGGGTGGTGAAGAATCTGCACCTCAGGACAGTGCAGCTCACAGTTTTATAATCAAGCAAATTAATTATTCAAATTGCCCTACAGTGTCCACACTGACATTAAGAGTGCCGCCTACACTGCTTTCAGCGTCGCTGGTTCACCTGCGTCCCATGACTCCTTACTGGGAATATGCATACCCGGCAGAGAACAGCCTTGGCCAGAGGCTGCTCCCTGAGGGAAGGGCAGAAAGGGCCAGTTCTAGGGAGAAATGAGTCAACGACCGGGTAATACTTTGTAGCTAATCCAGCAGGTGAAATACTTCTAATTTGTATTTCCCTGAGAACCAATGAAGTCGAACACTTCCTAGGTTTATTAACCGTTTGCAGTTTCTCCCCATAAAGAATCTGTTTGGGTCATTGGGCCTGTATTTCTATTGGGTTATTTCTGTTTTTAAAATTGGTGTGTCGGAACTGTATAGTCTGGGAATCCTTTGTTAATGATATTTGTATGAGATCTCTTCTTTCAACTAGTGGTTTATCTTTTCATTTTCATATAGCATGGTTTGATGAAGAGCCATTCTTAATCTTATGTGTTCTTTCTTTCATGGTTTGCCTTTTCTGTGTCTTGTTTAAGAAATCCCTTCCTACCTAGAAGCTCATAAACATAAACTCCCAGATTGTCTTTGAAAATGTTTATAGTTTTTTCCCTGTGGATGTATGATGAAGGTGTCCAACTTAATTTTTTCTATAGGGATGACTATGTGTTCCAGGATAATGTATTAAAAGCCCTTCCTTTCCCCCATGGAAATGCCAGTCATCATGAATCACGGAGTGGATGAAGTTTGCTGATGGTTGTGGGCCTGTGCCCTGGGCCCTCTGGAGAACACAGGCATTGGAGTCAGCCAGAAGCTAAGAGGTCCTTCCAGGGAACTTCTTTCTGTTTGAAATAATAAGGCATTTGTCTCACATTGTTGTGGGAAAACAGAGAGACCGTGACACTGAGGCTATTTTAGGAAGTAGCATTTTATTAGCACGGGCGCGACTCAGTGGGCTAATGCTCCAAGGCCGAGCAACCCAGAGAAAGAGGAGAGAGGTTTTATATGTTAGTTTAGGTAAGGGAGGGGGTCGGGTTGTATGGCTATACTTTTTTTTTTTTTTTTTGGAATTTGCAAGGTTGTATTTAGCAAAACCAGATCTTCAAAGAACAAATTGTTTCCAGGATGTACATGACAAGCAGGGGTTATAAACCAGTAACTTTACAAAGAGAGGGTGGAGTCGGGGGGTAAGGTTGTGAATCGATTACTCTGTTGCACTTCCAGGAAAGGGGCTTGTGGCTCTTTGGTTTTTTTCATGTCCCATGTCTAGCAGGTTTGGAGCTTGCAGGCTGATTTTTAAACAGGAATGATTTCAACTGTGTTTAGCCCCTCTCTGCCACAACATGACAAGTTAGAAATAGAGGTATTCCTGGCTAGTCTGGAGCACAATGGCGGCGTCAGCAACCTCAATTCTTCCCAGCTTTTCCTCTGCAGAGGCAGCATTTCTGTAATGTTGCCTCACAGCTGCAGCTGCAGCTGTGGGTATTATCACATCCCAAGTGGAAAAAGGCCTTCATATTTTAAATTCTGACTGTGAGGTTGTTTGGACCACCCGTAGTGAGATTCAACTTGTAAGTTCACATGCAGTTCCACTCAGGGTTCTCAGGGGAACCTCTGTCTGTTCAGTGCTGAGTTTCAAGATGGGCAACTTGCCTTGCAGTTCCCTGTGGGAGAAGGAAGATGTTTATTTCTTGTTCATCTGTCTCTCAGGTGTGGCCCCGTAGGGACACAGATGTATGCAGGTGCCTCACCTTAAACTCTTCTCCACGGGTGGGCCTTGAGCTTTGTCCTCTGACCCTACACCCCTCGAGGCGGTGAGAAGCCAAGCTGGCATTCGCCCGTTTGGCACACGGAGCACTCCATGAAAGCCTGCTTTGCTCACATCTCTGGATTCCCATGTTTACTTTGTTTTTTTGATGCCGTAGTGTGCTTTACTTTCTTGAAGCTCATCACACATGTAGGGAGATTTCTGTCCTTTCTGAAATTTGTCGTCATTTTTCTGTGGGAGGATCCATAAGGGTATCTCATCCTCCGGGCTGTGGAAACAGAAGTTGGCTAGGTTCATGTAACGTTTGCCTTCTGTTTTATTGATTCTGCCCAAAGGTTTACTGGAGACGGAACCATTGAAGGGACGAGATGAAGATGGAGTAGCCGGTGCTGACTTCTCCAGCATTCTCTCCGAGGAAGAAAAGGAGGAGTTAAAGGCAGAGTTAGTTCAGGTATGTTTAGTAATCTATCTCTGGATCTTACAAGTTATTATTTTGTATAAATCCCACATTGCAATCATGTTCTTTCATGTAATAAAATTTATAAACAAATACATTGTGAGATGATACAGCTTTTCCAAGGTATTTTTCTAATGCTGATTGTTCATTACCTGTTGGTTACAGTGGTAGAATAAATGGTTGTGCTGCTTACTCAGCAATGATAATTAGCTTTAAGCGTGCACTTTTTTTTTTTTTTTTTTTTTAGTCATAGTCCACTTGCCCAGGCTGGAGTGCAGTGGCACACTCATGGCCACCCCAGCGTTGACCTGCTGGGCTCCAGCAATCCTTCCGCCTCAGCCTTCCAAGTAGCAGGAACTACAGGCACATGCTAACCATTCCCAGCTAATTTTTTATTTATTGTAGAGAGAAGTCTCACCAATTTGCCCGAGGTGGTCTTGAACCCGCAAGCTCAGGCAAGCCACTCACCTAGGTCTCCCAAAGTGCTGGGATTACAGGCTGAGTCACTGAGCCCAGCCAAACGTGCATTTCTTATTCTTTAGCATCAGAATACCATGGGAACAATAAATCACTTACAAACCTGGTGGAATTCACTCAAGACCATGGTACAGGTGCAATCTCCTTTTTAAAGAGTGGTTCTGGTTTTAGGCCAAAAACTTAACAAATACTTTGAAATGATTTTTTAAAAAATGAACACGTCAGTCTTAGAAGCAGCCTAATGTATTAAGTTGTGTATTTTTTTGCAGAAGGGTAAAGCTCTTGGGTAAGGAGGAAATCTATGCTCAAATGAGGCCTTACTAGATCTTCTGTGATTGCTATAGAACTGTAATAGAGATGAGAAGGAAACCTAGGGCTATTTGAGCTTAAGGCTCTTTGTTCAAACCTTTTGTTTGCAATCCACTCTCACCCTTAGGCACTTTGCTGAGGAGCCTTTAATGTCTAGGAGAGGGTTGGAACAAGGGCTCCTCGCGTGAGTTGAACCAGCAGAGTCCAAGGAGCTGAGGCCAGTCTTCCTCCCCCATCCTGTGTCTTAGGACTATTTCCCCTGAACCGAGGCTTTACCTTCCTGCTCCTGCCTTTCCACAGGCTGAGGACAAAGCTCTTAGCTTCACCTAACGCCTTCTTTGTCCACCCTGGACTCTTCGAGTTCTAACATTCTGATATTATGTGTTTGTGACAGCTCATTATAATATTACAGACTTTTCAAGTGTTTTTATAAGACACTCCCTAAAATAATTTAATTTTAAACTAAAAGAACAACTTGTCCCCCTGGTAAAACCGTGAATGATTTTATTGAGCACAGAGATTCAAGTCCAAGACCTGGGTCTTTGGGTCTGTCTGTGGCCACCGACTGGCAGCACATACCAGAGTGTACAGGCAAGGTCAGCATTAGTGTTGCGGGAAAACAGAGAGACCGTGACACCGAGGCCATCTTGGGAAGTAGTGTTTTATTAGCACTGGTGCAACTCAGCGGGCTAATGCTCCAAGGCTGAGCAACCCGGAGAAAGAAGAGAAGGGTTTTATATGTTAGTTTAGGTAAGGGAGGGGGTCGGGTTGTATGGCTATACATTTTTCTTTGGAATTTGCAAGGTTGTATTCAGCAAAAACAGATCTTCAAAGAACAAATGGTCTCCAGGATATACATGACAAGCAGGGGTTGTAAACTGATAACTTTACAAAGAGAGGGTGGGGGGGATGGGTAAGGTCCGTGAATCGATTACTATCTTGCACTTACAGGAAAGCGGCCTGTGGCTATTTGGTTTTCTCACATCCCATGTCTAGCATGTTTGGAGCTTGCAGGTTGATTTTTTAAAAAGACTAATTTTAACTGCTTCTAGCCCCTCTCTGTCACATTAGCAGATGACAGACTAACTCCGCATTTTCTTTCAGCCTGCAGTTCTGATGCATGACCAGGGCACGTCAACTGTGGGGCGCACAAGTAACGTTCTGCAGACTGGTGTAATGTAAACCAGCAGCGTCTAAGCTGCAGCTTCACTCCTTCATGGTGATAGTGCTAGTTGAGAAGGCACAACCTCTGTGGCAGACCAGTGCTATAAAGTGCCTTGATGTTTCTGGCTTCTGGAGATTACTGGGATATATATGTAAATATATTAATGTTTGATTACTGTGCAGTCTTTTCCTCCCTCCCTCCCTTCCTTTCTTCTCTCCTTCCTTTCTTTCTTTCTTCTTTTTTTTTTTTTTTTGAGTTGGAGTCTCACTCTGTCGCCCAGGCTGGAGTGCAGTGGCTGCTCCCGGGCACTGCAGCCTCGACCTGCTGGGCTCTGGCGATACTTCCGCCTCAAACTTCCGAGTAGCTGGAACTACAGGCGCGTGCTACCACGCCCGGCTAATTTTTTGATTTATTGTAGAGATGAGGTCTTGCTTGCCCAGGCGGGTCTCGAACCCGCGGGCTCAGGCAATCCACTCACCTCATCCTCCCAAGGCACAGGATTACAGGCTGAGCCACCGGGCCCGGCTCTTTCTTCTTTCATCGGGATCTTACTCTCTTGCCCAGGCTGGAGTGCAGTGTCACAGTCCTGGCTCACTACAGCCTTGACCTCCTAGGCTCAGACAGGCCTTCTGCCTCAGCCTCCCCAGTAGCTAGGACTACAGGCATGTGCTACCACTCACGGCTATTTTTTTTTTTTTGTAGTGACAAAATCCCACTATGTTGACCAGGCTGGTGTCAAACTCCTGGGCTCAAGCAATTCCTCCTGCCTCAGCCTCCCAAGGTGCCAGGATTACAGGTGTGAGCCATTGAGCCTGGTCACAGTTTTTACTAAGTGCCAACAGTGAGCACATAGGACTTAAATGATCAAGAAGAAAGTAAGCGTTGGTTTCAAATGAACGCCCAAGAATGTAAAATCTAGACGTTTTTCAGAAATTCCTGTCTTGTTTGGCCACAGGATTTCACTCCTAAGACTTTTGAGCCTGACTTCTGGAAATAACGCCAGACTCTCTGTCACAGTGTTCAGCTTACTGGGATGCACGTTTTCATCCTTCAGAACGCATTAACCTCCATGTTTCCAGGCTCTTATCTCTGGGTTCTTCAACTCTGAAGAACCACGTGTTGCCAAATGCAGCATTGGGACTTGCAGGGGCACAGGGGCACAGCACCTGTCCCAGGCCCCAGGAGAGCGAGGGAGTGTGTCTCTGCCACTTTGCCTCTTTGCATTTCCCTTCTGCACCTTTGCCTCAGGCAACCTCGGCTCTGTGCTCGTTCTTTTCTTAAATCTACTTTTCCTGCCTTTTTCGGAGTGCACATGCACAAGTGTGCACAGCAACTCGAGCTAATTGATATCACAGATGCGTTCAGATTTTACGTCCCATGCCAGTAACTAATTATAACAAAGACACACAAAGAGCCATGTCAGCAGTTTCCCCGTTGACCTTATGAAGAACTGAGACGTCCTTTGGAGAGCCTCTCTCTCAGCTCTCCACAGACATTCTTTCTGAGCCCCCTGGTCACAAGCAACTCCTCTGAGTGTCTGAGGGAAGAGCCTGCTGGGTCCGTTACCCCTTGGGGGACCATGACACCGCACAGGCCATCCAATTTGATGACCTTGGAGCCAGGCACAGAATTGTGGTCACGATCCGAAGCAAGACCCCTGGGCACAAGGACTGCTGACCTCTGACTGCTTTGCTGAAAAGGGCTCTCCAGGGGGCCATGTGTCCGCCTCTCTCTGTTTCCCTCCTCTGCCTGGTTTCCTCATCTCTGTGAAAATAAGTAATTTACAATCAAAACTGTTGGAACTGTAAAGATTTTGAGCCTTAAAGGAGTGTGATTAGAGCACCTGAGTGATGTCACAGGCAGCTGTAACCTTTGTTTCTCTGATTACAGATTAGCATTTTTTTTTTACCTACGTTGTTTTGTAAAATGTTTTTAAAAAGACTAAATGGCACCAGAGAAGATCCCTTCCCTCTTAACAGTCGATCTTTGTTGTAGATTAACGTCCCTCTTTCTCGAACCCATATTACACACAGACCTCACAACTATCATATTGTCTAACGTGGATTGTTAAACATACACTTTTAAATTGGAAAAAGGAAAAGCAAACAAGCTGTAGCTAATCAAATCTCAGTAACTCATAAACCAGCCCTGTCAGGAACATGTAATCCTGTTCAATTTGTGTTTTGCCTGTATAAGTAAGACCTTGACTTTTCCGCTTGGGAGCACTGGCCCCATTCTTTGGCGTCTGTGTTTCCTGAATGACTATCCTCAGCTTCGCGCTGGAAGAAACTCTTTCAAACTGGGTTCTGATCCTCTCGATTATTTTAGGTTGACACCTCCTACTGCCTTCTGGCTACACTGGATCCCTCCCCTCCAGTTCTCCATCTCTTCCTCCCTTCTGCTTTAGCCCACACTGTTTTGTTGCTAATATTCCCAGGAGGATGCCCCCTGGACTTCGGCTGAGCTCATCATTCCGTTCACCCACACAGCCAACCTATTTTTATGTGCTTACCAAGTGCTGGCAAAAGGAATGTGTCTCTTTTGGGTAGAAGACATAGAGAAATTAGTAATAAAATAAATAGTGTCCAGAAGGCTTACATCTTGAACAAATTCAGCATTTTAAAAGAAGAATTACTTTTAACACAGTTTTATCTTGAATTTATTATGGTCATGCAATATGTGTATTCTTTTTTTTTTTGAGTTGGAGTCTCACTCTGTCTCCCAGACGGGAGTGCAGTAGCACACTCCTGACCACCGCAGCCTCGAACTGCTGGGCTCAGGTGATCTTTCCGCCTTAGCCTTCCAGGTAGCTGGAACTATAGACACGCACCACCACACCCAGCTAATATTTGATGTATTGTAGAGTTGAGGTCTCGCCAAGTTGCCCAGGCTGGTCTCGAACCTGTGGGCTCAGGCAACCTCTCATCTCAGCCTCCCAAAGTGCTGGGATTATAGGTGTGAGCCACCACGCCCGACCAATATGCTTGTTCTTAAAAGTTCCTCAGATATGAGGCTAGTATCACTTCTGATCTGATGCAGTGGTTTGCACAATTAATATTTAGAATTAGCTTGAATTATTTTATAGCTTAAACTAATATTTATATTTGTAAATGCCGAAAGTAGAATCTGCTTTTTTGCAAACTTATCAACAGATGAAGAACTATTTTGTTTCAGATATTTATTTTCATTCATCTTATTACCAGATGTTCCCAACATCTTTGCTGGGGTCTGTACACATTGCTTTTCTTTTCTTCTTTCTTCTTGAATAAACTTGCTCAATAATTCTGTGCCACTATCATTTCACACCCTCTTTAAGTTCACCGAGCTGTATTTTATGATTAGCATTCCATAATGTGTCTTTGCTTTTGAAAAGAGTAAAGTGTTGGCATTAGTACTATAAATCTGTGATTACATAACAGTCAAATACTGCCAATGTCCCCGAGGTAAAAATGACTTAAGAGAAACTGGCATTAATAGGAGTAGGAAAAACACTGGGCAGCATTGTGGAGTAGGTAAGCCCTACTTTCCTGCTGCCTCAATCTCTCTTTTGGCTTTCGCCTCTTTCTCGGGTGTCTGGTTCCACCAGAACACACATGCCCTCAAGCTGTGTCTTAGGTTTGCAAAGAAAGGCTGCGGGCCTTTCTCTCTTGCTCCTTAAGACCTTCATTCTTTCTGGACTGACCTAGAGAACAGCTAATGTGTCCATGACTATGGTGTCTTACTGTTATGCCCCTCCCAGATAGTATCTGCATTTTAATCTTGGGTCCCTTAGCTAAAGGCGGAGTACGCAGAAGGAGGCAAACTTGGAAGCACAGGAGACCAAATGTGGCTACTCCTAAACATTACACTGACGATTCACAGTTTATGCAGTTTTTTTTTTTTCTTCTGGGTTTCAGTTAGAAATTTTATGTTCTCTAGCAGATACAATAAAAAATAAATTTTCAGCTGGGCTCAGTGGCTCAGCCTGTAATCCCAGCACTTTGGGAGGCCAAGGCGAGAGGATCGCTTGAGCCCGCGGGTTTGAGACCCGCCTGGGCAACTTGGTGAGACCTCGTCTCTACAATAAATCAAAAATTAGTCAGGCATGGTGGCACACGCCTGTAGTTCCAGCTGCTTGGAAGGCTGAGGCAGAAGGATTGCCAGAGCCCAGCAGGGCGAGGCTGCGGTGGCCAAGAGCATGCCACTGCACTCCAGTCTGGGCAACAGAGTGAGACTCCAACTCAAAAAAAAAAAAGAAAAAGAAAAAGAAAATTTCAATCTCATATGTTACATATTCAAGCTAATTCATTAGCTAATTCAGATTAGTTAATTCACACTTTTTTCTGCATGTTTATTGAGGTAAATTTATATAACATAAAATGACCCCCCCCTTTTTTTTAAATCGGACTCTCACTCTGTCACCCAGGCTGGAGTGCAGTGACACACTCATGACCACCGCAGCCTTGACCTGCTGGGCTCAGGCGATCCTTCCACCTCGGCCTTCCAAGCAGCTGGAACTGCAAGCAAGCGCTACCACGCCCAGCTTATTTTTTGATTTATTGTAGAGACAAGGGCTCGCCAAGTGCCCAGGCTGGTCTCAAATCCCTGAGCTCAGGCAATCCTCTCACCTCAGCCTCCCAAAATACTGGGATGACAGACTTGAGCCACCGTGCCCGGCCTAAGATGACCCATTTTTAAGTGAACGATTTAGTGGCCTTTATTGGAACCACCACCTCTGTCTTGTTCCAAAATATTTCATCACCCTGAAAGGAAACCCTGTACTCATTAAGCAGTTGCTTCCTGTTTCCCTCTCCCCCAGCCTCTGGCGACTGCTGGTCTGCATTCTGTTTCTATGGATTCTCCTGTTCCAGGTATTTCATATACAGTGTATTTGGCTTCCTTTTGTGTCTGGCTTCTTTCACTTAGCCTGGTGTTTCTGAGGTTTCATCCATGTTGTAGCATGTATCAGTATCTCATTTCTTTTTATGGTTGAATAATATTCCACTTTACTTACCTAATATGTTTACGTAATATAATTTGCTTATCTACTCATCCCTTGATGGCCATTTGGGCTGTTTTCACCTTTTGGCTATTGTGAATAGTCCTGCTATGAACATAACTGTTCATGTATTTGCTTGACTACTTGTTCTCATTTTGGGGGGGGTTATATACCTAAGTGTGTAATTTCTGGATCAAAGAGTAATTATGTTTAACATTTTTGAGAAAGTGTCAGATTGTTTTCCACAGTGACTGAACCATTTTACATTCCTACAAGCAAGGTTCAAAGGTTCTAATTCCTCTCTATCTTTGCCAATGCTTGTTATTTTCCTGTTAATTCACATTTAAATGATCAAGTTTAAATTCTAACCTTGGGCATAAATATTTATCCTACAAGGAGAGCTTCTAGGGAGTCAAGAAACTGAAGAACTAGACTGTAAGTCTGTAATGAGAAAATCATTATTTAAATATTAAAACGGGGCCAGGCGCAGTGGCTCACGCCTGTAATCCCAGTACTTTGGGAGGCAGAGGTGAGAGGATTGCCTGAGCCCAGGGCTTTGACATCAGCCTGGGCAACTTGACGCGACCTTGTCTCTACAATAAATAAAAAAATAAAAAGCTGGGTGTGATGGCACATGCCTATAGTTCCAGCTACTTGGAAGGTTGAGGCAGAAGGGTTACCTGAACCCAGCAGGTTGAGGCTGCAGCAGCCATGACTGTGCCACTGCACTCTAGCCTGGACAACAGAGTAAGACTCTAACTAAAAAAAAATGGAAATGGAAAGGATATATTAAATATTTTCATGAATGAATATGATTTACCTGCATTCCATCTCATTCCAAATTTGATGTGGCTTACAAACGTACTTCCAACAGAGGGTTTCCATACTACTTGCATCAGAATGTCTGGGGTGCTTGTTAAATAACGCTTCTAGTCTGGCCCCACCAAATTTAAGACATCAGACGCTCAGGGCACTAAAAAGGAAGCATACTCTTGGGAATCTGTATTTTAAATATACTCTTTGGGTGACTCTTATGTAAACTGAGGTTAAGAACCACTAGTGGAACCAAACCAAAAAATCCTATCAGTCAAATGAAGGGTCGACCTTCATCATCATCAGCATTTAGAGTATTTGTGATTAAAGACCTTGCTGGGCCAGAGTCTTGCTCTGTCGATGGAGAAGTAGTTGGCCATTTTGAATCCTGCAAGTTAATTTAAGAGTCTGTTTTTTCAACTTTTGGGATTTACTTAATAGTTTTTTTTTGGCATATCTTTCCAATAAATATGCTGAAAACTTTAAGAAATGTGAGTCTTTATATTTCATTGAAGTGGCTAGAATTTTATTGTAGAACCTGAGAATAGACCCAATAACTGAGATCATGACTCCATCATCAGAGTCTGTTTCCCACAAACACCTTTTAAGGTATGCCTGGATTTTTAAGTTATTAAGTGTGTGGGACTTTATATTTCTTTCTTTTGGTTGATGTTTAGAAAATTGGTCACTTTGGTGTTTCCCTCTGTCACTCTTTGTGGATCAAGATTTTATTAAAAATTGAATGGAAACTTTATTCACACCCTATTCCAAGACAACTAATTAAGAATCCACAGTCCCCCATGATTTTGAATACATATCTGGGGTTCCATGGATATGAACTTAAGAATAATGAGATGTTTAAGCCTCTTTCTCCTTTTGTATATCTATAATTTATTTTTGCAAGTTAAAATTTTTCCCATTATTTTTTTACACACTGAAAACTACAGTACTACACAGTGTGCCAAAAAACCAAACTCTCAGTAATTTCAGTCATTCTAAAAGAAAGTATTGCTTTTTAATAGAGAATAAAAGGCTAACATTAAGCTTAAGCATTTTCTGTGGTAAGAAAGTAAGAGATACAACCATGAGAAATATTAGGCAGCAGATTAAATAGAGGGGAACACATGGACAAAGGTGAAAAAGTGAAATATGACATGATAGCAAAAGAATAGAGGGGCTTAA
>CAUYQG010086142.1:0-11875 GCA_963574415.1 Tarsius wallacei
TACAGTTCTTATCCAAAAAAAGGGGCATCTATCTTTTTGGGAGGGAGGGGGAAAGCAAATTTCTAATTTGTTTTAGTGACATTCAGTGGCTTCAGAGTCGTAACACATGACATCACCTATAAAGTATGCCATTTTATACAATATTTAGGAATATGAAATCCTAGTGATAACTCGATATTATAGTTGCATCAAGTACTTAGGATGAGTAGAATTTGATATTAAAAGCATACATATGAAGGGCATCCATCTTTTAATGCAACATGGAAGATGACAAGTTTCATTATTAACATTTTTGTTATTACTATTCTTTTCTTTTCCCGGGCCAATATTGAACTCCTGGCCTCAAGCAATCTTCCTATCTCAGCCTCCAAAAGCTCTGGGATTACAGGTGTGAGCCATTGCACTCAACCCTCAGGGGACAAGTTCTATGGGGAAACTCAAATATGGCTTCAAATTATCTGCTCGGAGGACCATTGGCTCAGGAGAAATCAGAAATGATGATGGATACAAAATAACTCATTTTTACAGTCCTCCTATCCCTTGATGTGGGTGGGACTGAAATGAAATGGTGGAGATAAACTTATGTGAGCTCACCCTTGGCGGGATCAAGATGAACAGCTGAACTATGACCAGCAAGTCAGAAGATGGAAAAAGGCACCTGCAAAGCCCATGATGTATTACAACCACATGGTCAGCACCCAAATGCAAAGTGGAGAAAGAAAGCCTATTCTGCTAAGCCTTTAGATGTTTTGTTCTATTTTGCTCATGACACTCCTGTAAAATATAACTGTGATTCATTGTTGTGCTTGTGTGACAGTTTAAAACCTAACATATTTTAATTACAAAACACATAAATGTGGAAGTACTAATAAAGATAATAAAAAGGGGAAAAATGCAAATTCGCCATCTTTCTATCCAGAGATGTCTACCATGATCGCATTTTGGTACATCTCACCAGATAGCCTTTTGTGTATCACCCACATAGAGAAAACAGAGGCCAAACAGTGCTAAACAACTTGCATATTATGTACCATAAATAGTGAACATGACACTGGGGTCTATTGCCAGGGTCTGTATTCTGTTCCATTGATCTGCTTGTCTAGTCTTTGCAAACATCACGCTGTCTTGATTAATGTAGCTTCATAGTAAGCCTCGATGTTGAGAAGTTTAAGTTCTGTGCTCAGGCGATCTTCCACCTCAGCCTTCCAAGTAGCTGGAATTATAGGTGAGAGCCATCACGCCCAGCTAATTTTTTTGATTTATTGTAGAGACAAGGTCTCACCCAGTTGCCCAGGCTGGTCTTGAAACCCTAGTCTCAGGCAGTCCTCTCGCCTTGGACTCTTAAAGTGCTGGGATGACAGACTTGAGCCACCATGCCCAACCAAAACTCTGTTTTCTGTTGAGGCATTAAATGATGGCTTTGTTCTTCAATAATGTGCTTGTTTTCCAAGGTCGTTTCCACAACCCTTCCATATAAATTTTGGAATCCATTTGCTGATATTCACAAAACAACTTACTGAGATTTTGATGGGTATTGCATTGAATCTACAGATCAAGTTGAGAAGAACCCACATCTTAACAGTACTGGGTCTTCCTATCCATAAATGTGGAATATTTATTTATTTACTTCATCTTTGATATCTTCCATTTGAGTTTTAAGTGAATAGATCTTGCACATATTTGTTAGATATATATCTAAGTATCATTTTTGGGTGTTATATAACTGGCGTGGTGTTTTTTATTTTATGTTCTCAAGGTTCATTGCTGGTATATGGCAAAATTATCGACTTTTGTGTATTTCCCTTATATCCTGCCACCTTGGTATCATCACTTGTTAGTTCCAAGAGATTTTGTTGTTGTTGCTGGTTCTTTGGGATTTTTTTTTTCAGAGATAATCACATCATCTGTGTACAAAGGTAACTTTATTTAATTCCTTTCCAATTTGCATAATTTTTATTAGACTTCTTTTTGTTTTATTGTACCACCTAGTACATACAGTACAATGTTGAAGAGAAATGGTAAGAGCAAATGTCCTCACTTTGTTCCTGATCTCAGCAAGAAAGCATTCAGTTTCTCATAAGTAATTATTAGAGTGGCTGTAGGTTTTTAAAGAGGTTCTGTGTCAGGTTGAGGAAGTTTCTCCTGTCTGTCTAGTTTGCTGAAATACTTTATCACAAATGGTGTTGGATTTATAAAATTCTTTCTCTCATATTACATCATTTTTCTTCTTGGTCTACTGAAGTGTTGGCTAATGTTAATTGCCTTTTGAATGCTGGGCTGACCTTTTATAATTGGGATAGATCTTGTTTGTTCACTTGAAGTAATAATGACTGGGAATTTGTCAGAGTTAACGACTGACACTAAACCATGGGCCCCAAAAGTACTGGCTCCAGAGGGTCAGCTTCTGCTCCTGGGCTTCTGTCCCAAGTAAGCTGTGATTGTCAGGATCCTCTGTGTTAACCTCTTCGTCACAGCAGTCTGCCCTCTGACCTCAATCCTCTTGATGGATGTAAGGAGGGTTGCCGATTTTCAGCTCGATCAGATTTTTCTTCTTCCAAGGACTGGAGTAAGGACTTTAGAGCTCTTGACATTTCAGAGCAGAAACTGCTGCTGCTATTTTTCAAAAGTATAGTAGCATCATTTTATTTATTTAATTTTATTTTATTTAAAAAAAAATTTTTTTTTTTTTAGTTGTATTCTCACTCGCCCAGACTGGAGTGCAGTGGCCGCTCCCGGCCACCGCAGCCTCGACCTGCTGGGCTCTGGCGATCCTTCCGCCTCAGCCTTCTGAGGAGCTGGAACTACAGGCGCGTGCTACCACACCCGGCTAATTTCTTTTTTTGAATTATTGTAGGGATGAGCTCTCGCCAAGTTGCCCAGGCGGGTCTCGAACCCGCGGGCTCAGGCAATCCACTCACCTCAGCCTCCCAAGGCGCGGGATTTCAGGCTGAGCCACCGAACCTGGCTTTAGTAGCATCATTTTAATTCTATTTGAGGCTAAAGTTATCTGCAATTAAACACCACAAGCAAGGTCTTTGAGTTTTTGATTCACGAGAGTGAAGTCTGAAGGCCCATATCACTGTGTTTGAAAAAAGACCAAAACAAAACAAAAAGCTTATGAGGGACAATCTTTAAGTTTTGTTTTATTCAAGCTTTCCCATGAGCAATGTCTTTGTTTTGAAGTTTTTGAATAGCTGCTGAGCAAAGGATTGCAAGGAGGGTATGTTTTTTATTTTGCCTTTTATTCTACAATTTCATAAACTTGAAGAGCTTTAGCTCATGAATAATGAAAATGCTCCTGAATTCTTGATTATGACATCAAGTGTCACCTGCTCGGCTCTGGCTCTTATGTAGTATAGATCAATAATGTGCAAAGAGCTTATTCCCTGGTCTACAAACTAGACATTTTAAATTGCAACCATGTAGAAATTCTGTTACATTTCATTCTGTCATTTGCTGTTTTTTTCTTCAGAGTTTTTTTTTTTTTTTGCTATAATGAAAAAAAAAAAGTTTATTTTTCTTAATTCTTGTAGTGTGTGTGTATAAAACACATCATTTGATCTAGATAATTCTGTTTGGTTAAAATCATCTATGTGAAATATTGACATTCATACTTGCAATGGACAGTCACACCTTTTGCTTGTAACTGCTACTATTGTTTGGGGGAAATTAGGAAACAATGCAAATTGATGCGCCAAAGATCCCACAGACATACAGCTTTTTCCATGTTAACAGTGAAAATCAGGACAGCTACCATCTATTCAACCTCTGTCTTATGTGGACCATGGTGTTAGTCCCAGAACGTTCGGCTGCCAGCAGATGGCTACCTGCTTGGTAAGTAAAGAAAACAGACTCCGAGAGAAACGAGAAAGCTGGACCTAAGACCCTGGCTCGTGTTGCTTGTTTAGTGTGTTGGTTTTTTTTTAAGTTGAGATGAGATTCACATATCAAAAATTAATCATTTTAAGGTGTCCAATTCTGTGCATTTCAGTGTGTCCATAAGGTTGCTCAATCACCACTGTCAATCAAATTCCACATCATCCCTCTCAAAGGACTCCCACATCACTTGAGCAGTCACTCCCAGTTGCCCTCTCCCCCGAAACCCTGGCTACCACCATATCCGGCTGCACGGTTTACCTGGCCTGCATATCTCCAATCAATGGAGTCATACAATATGTGACCTTCAGGCCTGCCTGACCCTTTCCTGACCACGTGGCTTCTTCAACAACTTTCTGCCCAGGGCACTTCCTTGCTCACAAACTTACGTTTTTTAATCGTTGTTTTTTTTTTTTTTAAATAATGAGTATCTTTTCAAAGATACTTATAAAACGTATGTTAAAAAATACGAATGGCAGTGTAAGAAATGCCTGTGTCCCTAAGTCCATTGAAAAACATGCCAGTGTACACGCCTGCGCACATACGCACATCACCTCTCTGCAAGCCCCGCCCTTAACCCACCCCGCCCACCCACACCACCGTCTCCCTGAATGCTTCTCTATCATTCCTTTGCGTTTCTTCCGGTCTGAGCACATAGTTTCGTATATATTATTTAGTTCTGCATGTTTTGAGATGTATATAAATGGAATCCTTCTGGGTGAGATTCTTCCATATTGTCGTGTGTCTCTGTAATTCACTTCTTTTCACTGATGAATAATGTCTCATTAAAAGATTGCACTAAAATATCTGTATCCACTTTGTCGTGATGGGCATTAGGGTTATTTCCAGCCATGTTATTATTATGAATGTTGCCATGAATATGCATATATACATACACATATATATATGTGTATATATATATATATATATATATATATATATACACAAACATACATATCCTTGGCGATGAGGTGGAAGGAAAATTTTCTTTTTTCCCTCCTGGAGTTTATACATAGGGACAAAATTGCTGGGTCACAGAGAATGCACAATTTCAGCTCTACGGGATAATGCTGATTTTCCAAAATATTGTAGTTGTAAAAATTTATACTCTTACCAGTTTTAGAAAAAAATCTTCCAATCATCACATAGCCTCACCAGTACTAGATAGTTTCAGAATTTTTTAAAGAAAGTTTGCCAATCCATTGGATTAGAACTTGCATATCATTTATTTTTTAATTTATCTTTTTCCCTGGTTACTGCTGATGTGAGATTTTTTTGTTCATGTATTCATTGGTTATTTGCAATGCCACTTCTGTAACTTTTTTATTGCTTTCGTCCAATTTTATGATGGATTACTGGACTTTCTCTCGTTGACTTGTAGAAACTTTATTAGTAAACATGGATGATCTTTTTCAATATATTGGAAATAATCAGGTCTTGCTCTGTGCTTATTTTTAACTGTTTTTATAACATCTTGATCAACCTCATTTTAAAATGTACCGTAACCCACATTTTAGCCTAATAGGTTATAGTTTAATTCATCTCCTTTATGGTTTGTCACTTTTCATGTGCTATTAAAGAAATCCTTTCCTATCCTGTGAGCATGGAGCTATTTTTAGGTTGTTTTCGAAGATTTCTAAATTTATCCTTAAAACCGATGTCTTCAGGGCTGTGACGTAGCAATCTAACTTCATTTATTGAACAGCCCATTCTTTTCTACTGACCTACAAAGGGAGCTCCATTGTAATTCCACGTATATTTTTTCTCAGAACCTTGAGTTATATACTTAGATACGATTATTCATAGCTCTCATCTCCGTATTGCATCCCAGTTATCAATTTACTTATTCCTCCGTCATAGACACTAGAGCATCTAGCATCTTCCTTCTTTCCTTCCTTTTTCTCTTTCTCTCTTAAGTTCCTCACTAACACCTTCTTCACCCCAGTTTACTTCGCCCATAAAAAATATTCGGAAGTAGTTAATGCATGGAATGTTGCTAGCAAGTGCCTTGGCATAATGCGTCTCTTTGCTTTCTGCGAGTGTATTTTTAATTTAAGTGAATGGTATCATATTTTATACCTCCTTCTGTTTCTTATCCTTTTTTTCTTCTTCGCTTAGCACTATATTTTTAAGGCAATGCGCTCAGAGGATCTGTCGGTCCTGGCATGTATCACATTCTACAGGACACTGCCCAGGTCTTTCTACCTGCTTCCCCCACAGATATGCTGAGATGAACACCCGTGTGCATGTTCCCTTGTAGACCTGGCTCAGAATTTCGTAGGGTGAGTATCCAGCGGGGAATGGCCTGCACTTAGGAAGGCTGCCCACTCTCAGTCTGACTCGTTGCTGCCTGGAATGGTAGCACATCCACACTCCCACCGATAGTGAAGGGGGTTCCATCTTCCCATTCCTGACTCTTGGCATCGCCTAGCTTCTTATGTTTAGCCAGTCTACAGGCAGAATGTGATGTCTTATTATTTGAATTAGCATTGTTCTATTTACTAAAGCTTTTGAACATTTCTCATGCTTTGCTTAAGTATACAATATGCATAGTAATTTAATTATATATGTAGCTTTCTTTTTAACAAAGTGTATTTTTTCTATTAGAAGTTGTTGACTTTTTCTTGTTTATTTACAGAAATTTCTTCTAAACACTAGAATCTAGATTTTTTTTTGGCTTGGTCTTTGGAAATACTCGTATATTCTCATTTTGGTACCTACTGAATTTCTTCACATTGCTCTTTATTTTGAGGATTAAGAAATACCCCAAATTTTCTCTTTTCAAGTTATTTTGTTATTTTTTGCTTCTGTTTTTGTTTTTTAAAAAATCTTTCCTGACTCTAAGTCAATGATATTCTGCCATTTCTTTCGATTATTATTTCATGATATTCTAGGTAATTTCTTCAGATCTGCTTCTCGTTCACTATTTTCTCTACAAGTTTTTGCAATATGATGACAAATTTGTTCACTGAGTTTTAAAATTCTAGTTAGCATAGGTTTATATCTAGAGGTTCAATTTAGTTTTCTAAAAGCCTGCTTGTTCATTTGGAGTCACTCGTGTGTTCCTGCTTAATTAAACATAGCAAGCGTGCCTATTTTAATTCTGTGTCTAATATTTCCATATCAATAAAATCTTGGCCGGTCAGTGTCTGCTTTTATTTGATTGCATTTTATTTTGTGTATTTCTTGCACCTATTTCTAGATCTAGAACCTGTTTCCTAGCGTGATGGGAGACTTCTGTAACTTTATCTGCTCACGTCCTTTCACACTCAGATTGAGGCCTGGGGGATTCACATTTCTGCCGAGTGCCTGGGCTCCCTCCCGGCCATGGATGATTTTGACCAACTGACCAGTCTTGTGCTTTGTGGGGCTCCCAAGTAGAATAAACTCAGACTACAACTTCCCGTGAGGATGGACTGTGGGTCTGAGTTCCCCAGAAGAGGCTGTTTCTCTTCCTCCACCCAGAACCAAGGTTTCTCGGCCTTCGTGGGTTTGGGAGAAATCTATCAACAGTTTGTCCTTATTCTAATAATCCAAATTTGAGTGAAAAGGTTGCTGTAGTAGGTGCTTTCTCTTGGGGCTGGGGGATGGGGAAGGGGTCTTGTCGCCAGTCCTATGGAGTCCAGAGCTCTGGCTGCACTCCACGGGGTCACGGGGTGCTGCTGAGTGCGTGCTCGGCTTCCGTCCTGAAGTCCTGATCATACTTACTGTTCACTTCATATCATGTCTTTCTAACTTGCTATTTTAGAGATGAAGTTTAGGAGATATTTTGAAATACATTATTTGGAATTTTACTTATATTTCACAGTAGGATGAATTAGGGGCCTACTCGGTTTCGCTTGAATAATTTACCTACCTACAGAAAAGGTAAGCTCTTCTGCTTGTTGATATAAAACTGAGTCGTATGACATGGCAGCACCCTTATGCTCAAAACCTGCCTGCTTTTCAGCATTCCACATGGATCATTGTGCCCAACTGCGTGGCTTCCCTTTTCTGTCGTCAACGCTTTCTGTCACTCCTGGGAGACTTTTCCGGCGTTGCTTCCACTCAACCCAGCAGATGTGTGTGTGCGCCAGGCGTCTCCGTTCCCCATCACAATCCTACAGCTCATCTTCCTCATTCTCTGGGTACCAGATCAAGTCTTCCTTCTCCCACAAAGCCAAATCAGTGCCATTTTGAATCCACAGCTCTGAAGCCCTCTCCAGTGGACTGAGTTAGGGATGTGCTACTGAATCCAGTTATTAAATCCCTTATCCAGTTTCCTCACCAGATTGCAACCTGCCCGAGGGCAATGATCACAATCTGCTTCATTTGTAAACTCGCTGTGGCAGCCTATACACTGATGGTTCAATGAGCACTGGGTATTTCATATCTGTGGATCACACTTCTCTGATGAAACTGATCTAGTCTCTGATTTGAGGTAACATCTTCTTTTTCATTTCTTTTCATGACAACACTACATGTTATTTAAGTCCTGTACACAGAGTGGGGAGATCCTGTTCGTCTTGGATAGATTTGCAGCTCCCTGTTGAGGGTGGCCATCCGGATTCTAAGCTCATGAATTTATTCAATGACTGTAAACAATCAAGTCTCTCAACTCCCAGAAGGTTTAACTAGAAAATTAATCCTCAACTTGAAACTTCAATTATATACATAAAATCTATCCACCCTCCTAATTAAGCACTTTTTGTCAGCTGAATTTTGTCTTCAATTTAATAATTTTATTAGCATTCTAAAATTATAGCAGGAAAGATTAATTGTGTTAATAATTAGAAAATCGAGCATTAACTTTTTTTCAACAGAGTTGCCATCATACCATTATATTTCATTTCATTTCAGCAAAGTGGTACACGTGCAGACTGAAAATAACTTATTTGTGTGTGGCCTAATTTATGATTTTTTTAAAGCGGAATGTAAACTTTTTGTAAAAACACTGAAATCGCAGTTCCATTAACCAACCACAGAATAATGCTGGCCTTCCAGAAAAGAAATCAAGTTTATCGTGGTAGAGTTGTTATTTCTCAACTTTCTCATCAACAGATATGAAATAGACATAAAGCCACAAGAATTGAAGAAAGTCAATGAAGGATAGAGGAGGTGTCTTTTTCCGGTGAAATCTGCTCTGGATTCCCCGTGGTCCTCTCTTTCCGTCCGGCCTTTTTTTCCTCTTCCTTACCCTTCTCTGCCTCGCCCACCATGCTTCCTGCACTGGTGCACAGACAGCCTTCCCTGGTGCGAGCTTCATCTCCTGCCAGCATGCTCGCGTGCTCCGTGATGCCGCCCTTGTGGGAGTCTCCTGAGTCCATCTGCTCGCCCCTCTTTGTCTGAATAGCAACGAGGAAGCAGTTGTGGTGTTAGAATATTCTGAAGGGTGGAATCTACATAGGACACACTGCTGGATTTGGTCTTGCCCCGTGTACGTGGGCAACATGAGTCGTGCTGGTCAACCTGCCTCGAAGAAGGGGACCTGTGGTTTGGGTTAAGCCGTAGGTCACCCTGTCGTTGAGGGTTCATTGTGCAGTATGTCACTGGGGGAGCCAGCAAGTCCACAGGAGCAAGAAATGTTGAAAAGGCCCAAGGCCAATTGAAACATCAAAGCAGAACGGAATATTGAACTTGTTAGGAACCTCGTGTCTATGACTGAATCAGTCACTCTGTGCAGGGGAGAGACAGAGTCAGCTGATGAGAAGCCAAAAAGAATTCAAGAAAAGTAGGGAGTGGGTGGGTGGGGGTAAAGAAAGTGTGAAGATCTTCCCAATGAGGTGCTGTATGTTTTACTTCTGTTTGGCCCAGACAAGATCTGGGAAAACACTTACCCACTGAACTCCAGAACTTTTTTCACGGAATTGTCTGGCTTTGGCCTACCAAAGGGGAAAGAATCCAAGCTGATTTTTGTATGTTTTATCAGAAATGTAGAGAAATTATACAGAATTTGCCCATTTGGAAAATGTTGATCAGAATGTTCCATTTTCTAAAAAGTATTTTTCAATCACTGTGTTTTTAACATCATCTGTATGAAATTAGTCAGTCTCCTTTAAGCTTTACGTTATGAGAGATGTCAATTTGATTACTTAAAGAAACAATTAAAATGAGTTGCAATTTTATTTCAGACTTTGAACCATATATGGGTTAATGACTGTTCTTAAGTCATCAAACTTTAAAATGCAACCCAACAGGTAATTATCATATACCATCAAATGTAATTATACATGCTAATCTCCATAAAACCCTACAAGTTAATATTCTATATTAGCAGTTAATCATATAGTTTAAATGGGTCATGATGCATTTTTATGAACTCCCTAATCTGCATCAGTAAAGAATGCATAGAGCACAGGAGAAAAGAAATGTCAGTGAATAGTAATGTGAAAAGGATGTATTTTGAAACATTTGCCACTCCTAAGGGAAACATGTTCTAACTCAGGAGGCTGGACCAAGAGTCTGCAATCATGTCGACACTGCCTGTTCCGGGAGGCACCACCCAGAGAGCCACTGTCCTTCTCTCCTGTTGTAACACTGTTTCCCAGGACAGCCAGGTCCATCTTCCTCAGCTCTGTCCTTGAACGACCCAATTAACAGCAACTACCCCAAGTGGATTTTCTTGGGTTAGTTTCCATTGACTGAGCCCCGACAATGTACTAATACCAGTTATGACCTAATCCTTCATTTCTATTCCCAGGAATTATAAATCATTTCACCTGCAAATTCTCTGGCACGATTCTTTTGAATCTATCGTCCTGTGTCACCTCCATTGAACTGTGAAGTGCTGATGAAAGCTTGTCGAGGGAGGGTACTGGTCTACCTAGTCTTCAGTTCATCCTGAAGGTGATCCCATGTTACAGTTTTTAATTGTTCAAAAGAAGCTTTGCTACTTAAAAGCAAGAAAAGGAGCAGCTTTGACAGGTAAGAAAACCCAGGCTGAAGTGATGCATTCCAAAGTGTGTGGATTCTACGCTCAAAACAGGAGGGAGTTGAGAGCTGGGGTAGAAACAGCTGCTTCTTGATGGCAAAGGTAATGACCTCCTGTTCTCCTTGGGGGTAGGCGCTGTGAGCTGGGATCAGGCATCTGCGGAGGGCGGTGTGGCCCTTGCCTATGTGTCTGTTCACACCAAAACAGGGAGAGGAGAGCACACTGCAGTCTTCTGAAGACAATTGCTCGCAAAGCACAGGTCACAGCTCCTGGGAAGGAGCTGGTGGGAGGCAATCTGGAGAGAGCTGCAAGGATGGAGGGCAGCGCTCAGAGCATTGCGAGGCGTCCAGGGCATCCCTGCACAGCATCCCTGCACAGGATGCGTCTAAGGCATCCCTTCAGGTGGCGGCTGAAGGAGGTAATCTGGATCCCAGACTCCCAGAGAAGGACAGCCCTATGGCAAGCTCAGCTCTGCGTGCAGACCCACTGCCATCCCAAGGATTCTATCCCAGAAGAAACAGAAATCTGGTGGAAGGTGGGGCTGGCAGGGAATGGGAGGTCTAGCTAAAAATGAATCTGCGACTGGTGTCAGCAAAGGTTTGACTTGTTTTGGAAAAAATAAAGAAAAACTTAGTCTGAGTGAAAAATTCATTTTGGCATCTATTAAAAATTAGTTATGATGGCTCATTTTATTTCTGTACATATTTTTTTTAAATAAAAGATTTCATTTGCTTTTGCTTCTGACCATTGTGAAATGTGGCTCATTCTCCAAAGGGATGTTGTGTCATCTCTAGCGCTCAGTCCTGGACATTCAAGGAACCGAGCAACTTTAATTACTGTATTGGTGACTACAAAATACTGATCAGCAAAGAGTTGGACAGAGATGGGGAGAAGGGAGGGGGGAGACGGTAGTCAGGTAGAGAGGAGGAATCTAACCCCGAGGGTGCTCGCCATGTGGGCACCACACGGAGGACTTCCCTTTAAGGTGCTTCATCTGATTTTCATCAGAGATGAGAGAGGCATCTCTCCATGACTTACGGATGAGAAGCTCAGGCAGGGATGTGCTAACAGGTTCTCCTAAAGTCAAAC
>CAUYQG010086143.1:0-46835 GCA_963574415.1 Tarsius wallacei
TCTTCTGTGCTTAAAACCTTTTTAAGTGTCTCCTATAGAGCTGGTCTGGAAGCTTCATAATCTCTTAAGGTTTGAATGTCCAGGGAGGATTTTAATTCTCCCATCACTGATGAAGCTGAGCTTGACTGGATAGGAAATTCTTGGTTGAAATTGTTTATCTTTGAGGACTTTGAATATAGGACTCCAGTCCCTTCTTGTCTGTAGTGTTTCTGCCAATAGGTCTGCTGCTATTCTGATTGATTTTCCCTGGTAGGTAATCTGATCTTTCCCTCTTTCTACCTTTAGGATTTTTTCTGTTTTGCCTAGTTTGTGTAGGTGAATTACTATGTGTCTAGGGATTGGTCTTCTCATTTGATGTCTTGTGGGGGTTCTCTGTATCTCTTGGGCTTGGCTGGTCACATTTCTGGTGAGATGGGGAAAATTTTCTTGGATTACCTCCTGGAATACTTGCTCCAAGTTGTTCTCCATTTCCCTTTCTTCTTCTGGGTTACCAATCAGGCGTAGGTTCAGCCTCTTGATATAATCACACATCTCTTGTAGGTTTTGTTCTTTCTTTCTGAGACTTCTTTCTATGTTTTTTAAAGATCAGGTTTAATTCCATGTTCTGGTTTTTAAGGTCTGAGATTCTTTCTTCAGCTAGATTAATTCTGCTTTCCATGCTTATCATCTTGTTATTTCCTGGATGAAATTGTTCATTGTCAAAAATCTCTGTTGCAAGTTCTTTCAGTGTTGCATCTTGTCTTTCTTGAGACTTATTCACTCTTTCCATCCATTCCCTAACCCCTGTTGTATTCTGGGGCCAGTTGTTGGTGACTTCCATTATTTGGACACCAAGTTCTGATTTTTCAGGAGTTTTGTCATTGGTATACTTGAAATTGCCTGTGGTCTTCTTTTGGTTTTTCCTCATTTGTGACAGATCTCTTGTTTTTCTCTTTACTTCTATTATTCAGTGTCAGTGGGAAAGGCTTTCCCTTCTGATGTTTGCATAGCCCTCTATTCTTCCCTGATCTGTGCTCTGGATTTGTTCTATTCTGAAATAGAATAGTGAATGGGAAGCTCTGCTGTCTCTTGTTATTGAAAGTCAAATAAAGTAGGGGATGGGGTGCTAGGATTCAGAAACTACTTGCAAATTACAGTGTTCACTTATTCTGGTGTGTATTCCTTGAGACCCACTCCCCATCACCATTCTATATGACTATGCAAAGCAGAAACCAACACAAAAAACAATTGAACTCTCACAACAGACATACACACACACCCCAAAACAAACTAGAATAACAACAAAGTGAAAAAAAAGACAACAAAAAAAACATATAAACAACATGCACACACATACACGCACGCACACACGCACACACACACATACCTAGCACAAAGTAAATGGAGAAGAAAAACAGAAAGACCAGAAAAAAAAGGAATTCAGATCGAACCCTCACACATATATTGACACACTCCTTGAAGTAGAAAGAATGAACATTAAAAAAACACAGAAGAACAAAAGAGTAAGAACAAACCAACAGCCAGATTGAAAGATGAACACTCAGTCATTCACATACACACATAAACAGAAATCAACAAATAAAAGAAAAAGAAAAAATTTACGCGGATACAGATCAAACCCTCACATCCACATTCACGCACAAAGGAAAGGATACAGATCAAACCCTCACATACACATTCATGCACAAAGGAAACATATTTAAAAAATAGATGAACTAACAAACAGGCAAAAAAGTTTTTTAAATTAAAAAAAATTTAAAATTAAAAACAACCCCTGCCCTCTTGTTGCAAGCTGTGTAGTTGTTCCTCTAATCAGGTCTCTCTTGCATAGATGCCTCTTTCACTGCCTACTCAGTATCCAGAACTGGGAACGGGGAGTGGCAGTGGAGGTGGGTATGACTGCAGTCCTTTCCTCACACTTTATATTGTCAAGGAGATCTTCTCCAGTGGGTGATACAGGATTGTCGCTTTCCCAGGTGTGTACTCGCGGAGGGTGTCCCAGCCAGGCCTATCCTGGAATGGAGTTCTCCTATTGTGGCTGATGTCTAGGCTCCGCTTGAGTTTGTCCCTCTCAGTCATGGGCCAGCTGTGTGGGTCTGATGTTCAGAGGATTGCTGGGAAGGAGGGGGTTTTGGTCAACCCTGGACTTAACACTGATCTCCTTGGAGGCCTTCCTCATCCTTTTCTGGTCACACTCTTTGTCCTGCAGCTGGATCAAGGTAGGAGGTGGGGCGCCTGGGACTCAACACTTGTCAGGTCTCTCCAAAGTTTGTGCTTTCAGGATATTCCCCATGGGTCACAATCAATCCCTGAGTAGTTGATCCACTAGCCGCAGAGATCAAGTCTTCCCACCTCACCTTCAAGATGGCAGTGGGGTGTCTCTCCTGTCCTCCGCCATGGGACTCCACCTCTGGACTCCCTCTGCAGCCTCCGCTGCCAGTGCCCTGACAAGCACTGAAGTGGTGAAGCAAAGCCTGGAGCAGGCAGTCTCTCCTGCTGCAGTGGTGAGGCAGCAGGAGAGCCTTGGTTGTAGTCTCTCCCTGCCTCTTCTTCACAGGAAAACTTTTCTTCATTTTTTAAAAATTGGTGCTCAGCTTCTGTGACCTGGGAAGAGCTTGGGACCAAGCAGAGAAGCTGCAGCCCCAGCTGTTGCACCAGGGCCCTGGCCACTTGCTCACGAGCCTCCACTTAGTCAGTCTCTCCCAGCATTTTCTTCCCAGGAAGGGTTTTGTTGATCTAAAAAAAAATGGCACTCGGCTTCTGTGTCCAGGGAATCACTAGGGTCCAAGCCCAGCAGCTGTGGCACCAGCTGCTGCACCAGGAGAGCCTTGGTTGCTAGGTCCCTAGCCCACACACAGTCAGCCACTCCCATTCTTCCATTTATTTTATTTTATTTTATTTTTTGAGTTGGAGTCTCACTTTGTCACCCAGACTGGAGTGCAGTGGCTGCTCCCGGCTGCTGGGCTCTGGTGATCTTTCCGCCTCAGCCTTCCAAGTAGCTGGAACTACAGGCTCACGCTACCAATGCCCGGTTAATTTTTTGATTTATTGTAGAGATGAGGTCTCGCCATGTTGCCCAGGCGGGTCTCGAACCCACGGACTCAGGCAATCCACTCACCTCAGCTTCCCAAAGCATGGGATTACAGGCTGAGCCACCAAGCCCAGCCCATTCTTGCATTCTTAAGGCACAATTCTTGTCTAGATTCTGTCTTGGTTTGCAC
This sequence comes from Tarsius wallacei, assembly GCA_963574415.1. NCBI lineage: Eukaryota > Metazoa > Chordata > Mammalia > Primates > Tarsiidae > Tarsius > Tarsius wallacei. The sequence continues at coordinate 3,222 of CAUYQG010086143.1, forward strand.
AGGCTCACCTGTTCACTCTTTCAGCTGAAGCACCAGTCTTTGTTTATACTCCTTTGATTATTCCCATTAAAGCAAGCATCAGTAAATTTGTATGGAAAAGACCAGGAGTAAATATTTTAGATATGAGTTCCATATATTCTCATATACTCTCATATACTGCTTCACTCTGCTATTGTACAAGCAGCCATAAGCAATATGCAAATGAATGGTGTGGCTATGTTGTGATACCACTTTATTTTAGAAAACAAATAGTGGGCTTAATCTGTTCTATGGCCATAATTTGTTACCCTATTTTAAAAAGTGTAGTACTGTATCAAAAATTATTAATATCACTCATCAGTCATTTCTATTTGTTGTGAGTGGTGATGGAAATTGGTGAGTAATTTTCCCCCTTTCACTATCAATTATCTTTTAAAACTTGTTTAAGAATGTTTATTGTATAATAAGCAAAAGTAAAAATACATAAAATATATCTATGCAGTTAAGTGAGTAGTTATGAAGTTACATGAATAGTACTCTCTGACTTTAAACACACATTGGCTGCACTGCTGAAGTCATACAGATGATTGTGTTTATTGACTTGTGGATGTTAAACCATTCTTGCATCATTCCTGGGATAAAAATAAAATCCAATTGATCATGTTTGATTATTATTTATGTGTGTTACTGAATTTGGTTTACTAGTATTTTGTTGAGGATTTTTGTGTCTATGTTTATCAGGGATAGTGTTCTGTAGTTTTATTTTCTTCTTGAGTCTTTTCCTGGCTATGGAATAAGGGTAATAATGGTTTTCTAAAATGAGTTGGGAGAATTTACTCTCTTCAGTCTTATGAAACAGCTTCAGTAAAATTAATACCAGTTCTTTGAAAGTCTGGTAGAATCTAACTGTGAATGTGTCAGGCTCTGCACTTTTTTGTTGTTGTTGGGAGACTTAATTACTCTTTCAATCTTACTACTCAATATTAGTCTCTTCAGGGTTTCTATTTCTTCCTGATTCAAGGATGTGGGGGGGGGTGGATGTTTTCTACTATTTATCTATTTCTTCTAGATTGTCTAGTTTGTTTGCATAGATGTATTATTAGTAATCTTGGATGATCTTTGGTGTTTCTGTGATATCAGTTGCAATATCTCCATTTTCATTTCTGATTGAGGTAATTTGAGTCTTCTCTCTTTGTTTCTTAATTAATCTGGTTAGTTGTCTATAAATTTTTTTAGTCTTTTCAAAGAACCAAATCTTTGTTTCATTGATCCTTTGTATTTTTTAAAACTTTAATTTCATTTAATTTTGCTCTGATATTCACTATTTCTTTTCTTCTGCTAGCTTTGGGTTTGGTTTGTTCCTGCTTCTCTAGTTCCTTGAGATGTGATGTTAGGTTGTCAACATGTGATCTTTCAGTCTTATTAATATAGGTCTTAAGCACTATAAATTTTCCTCTGAGCACAGCTTTGGCTGTGTCCCAGAGATCTTGATAACTTGTTTCTTGTTGTCATTCATTTAAAGAAATTTTACAGTTTCCATATTTATTTCATTATTGATCCAAAGATTATTCAGGAGCAGTTAACCAGAATAATGAATGGAATAGTACCTTATTTTTTTCTAGTCTACTGTACTTTCCTAAATGACTTATATTTCAGAAGTACAGCTTTTTGGGGGGGAGGGGTGTCTTCTGTTTTTGGAGAATTTTTCATTGGTGTCCTGAATTCTTTTGGTTTTTTATGTTGGTTTCCAACTTTCTCCTGAAACTCACTGAGCAATTTCATAGATAATCTTTTGAATTCTGTCTCTAAAATTTCAAAGATTTTGTTTTGGTTATGGTCCATTGCTGAAGAGTTAGTATGGTTTTTTGGGGAGTGTTGAAGAATTCTGTTTTATCATATTGTCAGAATTACTTTTTTTTTTCCTTCTCATTTGGGTAAACTATGTATTCTTCTCCAAGGTTGGCAGGGGGCCGCCATAGGCACTATAATGTTCCCTTCATTATATATAGCCTTGGTTTAGTGAGTTTCTCAATTGCTAACTGTGAAAGTGCTGTGCTGGATACCTTCACAGGCTCAAGGTATCCTGAGTGCTCAGGAGGCGCTAGCTGGAGATTGGGACCAGATCTTTCTCAAAGCTGAGGTATTACATCAGATGTAATGAGCTGTTCCAGCTGGCCTCCTGCCAGGAGGTCATATTTTTGAAAGAGCCAGCTGTGATGATGGCTATGGGCTTTCTGCTTGGCCTGTGTTGCTCCAAGGAAGTGCCTAGTCAACCTAGGTGATGGCTGGGTCTGTGAGGACAATCCAAGATCTCTGTTTGAGGCTTTCCTGGGAAGTGTGGGGTGGAAGGAAGCTCTCAAGCTCTCTACCTATAAGCACTATTGGCTACCCCAGTGGGGACTGGGAAGGAGTCCCTGGTCACTGGGATAATATGGCATGTTGGTCAGAAACTACATAGAAGCATTTATCTGGGGAGTGATAGGTTGGTGGGGCAATGAGTCCCACGCAGCTCCCTGACCTTAAACTTAGTCTGTTTTCAGATTGTAAAAATGAAGCTGGCCCCAGGTCTTCCCAGGGAGATGGCTCCATCCAAGAACTCTCTGGAGTATGGCCTTGGGGCCCATTCTCTCCCAGGCTGACTAGATAGCACCTTCCAGCAATGGTTGATTTCCCCTGGATGTGGTGACTGGAGCTGCGGAGCTGCTCAGGGCTTTTTTCCCTGCACCATTCCACGTGGGTTTTGGCAAAGCACAACTTTGATAAGGCAGTTTCCTTTGAGGGACTGAAGTCCGGAGAGACTGGGGTATCTTCCAAGTCCATGACAGGAGCACAGAATTCCTAAATTCCTTTCATTCACCTCCCCCACTGAGTCTAGTGGCTGCAGTGTTGTTCCACATGAATTGGGCTAGTTCTAACCCAGGGTGATTGATTTTTCTTTTTGCACTCTGTGGATATTATTGCTTCTTTGGTGAGTTGTGGGGCATGCTGCTGGTCCAGTTTCTTTCTGAGTGCTGAGGACACTATATTTTGGATTACTTCATGAGAGAAATACACTGTGACTGCTCCTCATTGGCCATCTTAGTCCAATCTCTATGTTCAAATTTTTGAGAAACCTTCATACTGTTTTTCATAATCACTGTACTAATTTACACTGCCTCTAACAGTGTGTAAGCATTCCCTTTTCTCCATATCCTCACCAGCACTTGTTATATTGTGTCATTTTGATAATAGCTGATCTAACAGAAGTGATGTGTTATCTCACTATGATTTTGATTTTACATTTCCCTGATGATTAATGATATTGAGCTTTAAAAATATGCCTGTAGGTCCTTTGTATGTCTTTTTTTGAGAAGGTCTATTCAGTCCTTTGCCCATTTTTAATAGGTTTATTTGTTTTCTTGCTACTGAAAAGTTTGAGTGCCTTGTATATTCTGTATATTAGTCCTTTGTTGGATGAATCGTTTGCAAATATTTTCTCCCATTCTGTAGGTTCACTATCCATGTGTTGTTTTCATTGCTATACAGCTTTTTAGTTTTATAGTTTTCTATTTGTTTGTTTTTCCTTTTGTTACCTTTTGGAGTCATATACAAAAACAAAAAAAAGCAATGTCAAGATTTTTCTCTGTGCTTTATTCTAGTAGTTTCCCAGTTTCAGGTACTATGGTTAAGTATTTTAACCATTTTGAAATAACTTTTTAATATGGTGTGAGATAAGGGTTCAATTTCATTCAGTTTCATTCAGTGTGTGCATTTAATTTTGCAAATATGATTAATTGAAGATACTTTACTTTTCTCATTCTCTTTTTGACAACTTTGTCAAACATCAATTAACAGTAAATGTAGATTTTTTCTCTGATACATATTTTATTTTATTGGTCTGTGTGTTTTTTTATATCAGTACCATGTCATTTTGATTTCTGTGGCTTTGTCATATATTTTGAAATCAAGTAGTTTCATTCCCCTAGGCTGTGTTCTTCTCCTCTAGCTGTGTTCTTTTTGCTTAAGATTGTTTGGACTATCAGGCAAATTTAACCAAAAAGTAAAAATATCTGTAAACTGAAAAATATAAAACATTGGTGGAATAAATTAAAGAAGACAATAAATAAATAGACAGATTACCATAGTACCCGAAGCAATCTCCAGATTCAATGTGATCTCTATCAAAATTCTGATGACAATTTGTCACAGAAATGGAAAAAAACAATTCTAAAATTCATATGGAACCACTTACCCATATTCTTAAAAAGCTTTTGCTGGCATACAGTTCTATTCACAATAGCAAAAATTCTAGAATGTCTCTTAAAAAGACATTTAAGATTTCTTTCTAAAAATGCCCTTAGCCTTTCAAGTTATCCTTCCATTATGTTTGGCTTTTTCATTTCTGTCGATGAGGAAACTGTCAGTATTATTTCTCTTTCTCCAACATCTTTTCTTATATTCTTTCCTGACACTTGAAAGATTTTATCTTGGTTTTTATTAGTCATTTTTTTTGATGGTATATTTATAAAAAAATTAACGTCAAGAAGATTTTTCTCTGTGCTTTGTGCTATTAGTGTCCCAGTTTCAGGTACTATGGTTAAGTATTTAAATCATTTTGAGATAACTTTTTAATATTGTGTGTGATAAGGGTTCAGTTTCGTTCTTTTGTATATGTGCATTTAATTTTATTTGCCCTTGTTCAGCTTGAATTACATGCAACTTTTTGATACTGTATCATAAATTTTGAAAAAAGTATTTGCTCTGATTTTCAGAGATTTTCAAGCTTGGCTCTTTATGTAACTTTTGCAATAATTTTTCAGGGAGAAAAGCTACATATTTATTGTGCCTCAACATGTTCATTATTTTCACTCAAGTCCTACATGACCACCAAACATTCTGCTTATTTCCAGATTTCCCAGAAGAGACTTTCTCTTAGACGAGTATTTGGCTTTTTTTGTTTTTCTTTTTTGTCAAGAAACAGTGGCTGTAGATCACCAGCTAAGTTTCCTCATAGGACTTTCAACTCAGAATCTATGTGTTACCTACAGCCTTAACTCACTGTGGGTCATTTTCTTTTTCTTACCAAAGGAATGCAAAAATTTTGCTCTGCTCGTCAGTGGATTTTGATTTGGCTCTTTCATCTTGTACTTCAACAAACCCAGACTGCCATGATAGTCATAAATCTTTGCATTATACTTATTTGAAAAATTAAAATGGAACATGTGACTTTTTCTTTACAGAGCTAATTTTTAAATGTTTTTTTCATGTTTACAAATATAATCTTTGTAAAATCTTGGAAATTTGACCTGTTAATTTTAGGTCATATAAGTTCAATATTTACTGATCATTTGATATTTTCTAGATAGCCTCCTAAGTGTATGGCATGTGTTAGTAAATAAAATAGATAGAAATCTTTGAGTTCATATTATTATTAGAAGATACTAATAATGATATAATTATTCAATGAAATATGAAGAATGTTAGAAGGTGATATATGCTTGGGAAAAAAATAGAGCAAATTAAGAGTATGGTTTAGAAATCTTATGCTTTGGAAATTGAAAAAGTTGGATTTTTAAATAAATTTGTCAAGATAATCTTTACTGAGAAGTTAATATATAAGCAAAGCCTTGAATAGATGAGACAATGAACTATGTTGCAGAATGTCCCAGGAAGGGGCAACAACCAGTGCAAATACTCCAAGGCAAAAACTTTCCTATAGTGTTTGAAAAACAGCTAGGGACAATGTGACAATACAGTGAATAAAGACAGGTCTCAAGACTAACATTTTTAAGTACAATTTTTAAAAAATTATACTTTCAGAAAAATCTCTATTGCTCTCTTTTTATGCCAAGCTGCCTGCCTATAACTAATCAAATATATATCTTTTGCAAAATAAAAGTTCAGGAAACTTTTTTTTCAGTAAATACTTTATTTTACAGAATTATCTTTATTTTACAGAACTTTTCTACCTCATAATTTCAGAGTTTATGGTTATAATGGCACGGGAATTATGAAACCTCTTAACCAAGAGTTTCAGGTATTTTTTTATTGTCCATTTTACTTTTGCCATGTGAGTTTCTATGATTAACACCTTTAGGATTCACATGTTATTGGAGTACAAAGGGTTGGTGTGTTTTGGCAAGAATTTAATCTTTTCCTTTTGATGATGAATTCTGACTTAACCTTATTAAACAGATGATGAACCAACAAGGCTTGTCTGGGACATTTTAAGCAAATAGTTTCAGAATGACATCCACTTATGTGCTTATGTACCTGAGGCAACAGGGGTTGAATATATTGTGAAAAGCCATAATTTGACACAAGAAAGCTAAATATAGAAAGAAAAGTATAATCCAAAGCTGTTTTTGAAGTATGTTCAAGCACCAAATAAGTACACATGAAATTTCATGCACATTTAGAAGTATATTACATTTTCATATATTTGGAATCCGTAGGACTTCATTGAATAATATCTGTAATTTCCTATAAAAAGGTAAAGAAGTGTGGATAAAATTGCAGGGACTATCCATGCCTACAGTGTTCTTTTACTTTTTTTCTTTTTGAGTTGGAGTCTCACTCTGTCACTCAGACTGGAGTGCAGTGGCACACTCCCGGCTACTGCAGCCTCGACCTGCTGGGCTCTGGCGATCCTTCCGCCTCAGCCTTCCAAGTAGCTGGAACTACAGGCATGTGCTACCACGCCCAGATAATTTTTGATTTATTGTAGAGATGAGGTCTTGCCAAGTTGCCCAGGCGGGTCTCGAACCCGTGGGCTCAGGCAATCCACTCACCTCGGCCTCCCAAAGCACTGGGATTGCAGGCTGAGTCAACGAGCCCAGTTTCTTTTTCTTTTAACCTTTATCCCTGCTCTACTAATTGCTGATTTTCTATTTACATTATTGATTTCTACAGAGTGAATCAATTAAATGTTATGAAATTAAAGCATTTTTATAAAGACTAAGATTTTAACAGAAGAAATAATAGATAATAAATGTGGTCAGCAGCTTTAAGTTTTTTTCCAAGAAAGTAGATAAACCAGAATTTGTATCATTCTACCATAATTCTGCTTCCTACCTCCCAGGAGGTAGCCATGAGAGATAAATGTACAATTAAAAAGATCAAGCAATAACTATTTTATTAATAGCATGAATGTGGTAAATTGTTGATTGTTGATCTTGTATATATATATATACTATATCATAATGTAGTGACAATATGCTGCCATGTAGATAGTTTATGTTTGCTAAAGTTGCAGGCCTGTCTCTATTCTAGAAAGTAGTTTATTAAATTAGGCTGAGAACCAGTATATTTATTAAATTATTTATTTTTCCTAAAGTCCCCAAAGAATTTCCATTTCTAAAAGTGTATTATCTTGGTAAATAAAAGGTCATATACAGAAGCAAAGAAACAAAAAGACAGCCAGTTAGACAAGGAAACAATTTATTCCCAGTGTCCAGAGCAGAACAAGTGTAAATCACTCATCATTGTCCTGGACTTTGTGATTTTTCTGGCAAGCAGATAGTAATCATGGTTAAAAGGCAAAATTACCAGGATGTCATAACAATCTAAAATGAGTGTGCACATAAAAACAGTTTTCAAGTTACAGAAGGCAGAAACTGAAAGAAATGGAGGAAGAAAAATACAAATAATAATTATAATTCAAAATTCAAACATTTATCTCCTGATAATTAAGTTGAAAGAAACTCAGCAACTATGTCAAGTATGTTGATGACCGAGCAGAACTATCAATCAACTTGATTTGATTGATATTTATAGGAGCCTACACAAAGGCAACAACATGTACATTCCTTTGAAGTGCAAATAGAGTATTGAAAAAGATGTAATAAAGGCAAACAGTGGAAGACAATGATTAAAAATAAAAAACTGAAGGAGGTTGAGTAATAAGTGAAACTTTTTAATTCCTCCATAAAAATTTTATTATATGCTGACTTAAAAGTGACTTATTTATTCATTTTTAGCTTTTCCAATATCATCCCATGTATAAGCTTGATATATCCCGCTGATTGTTCCACAGAATTAGAAATGTTATCAATCTGGATTTTATAATTCACATTTGAAAGGATGGAGACAAAGCTGCTGGAAAGTTAAAGATATTTTAACCTTCATGATTTAAGTATCAGTTATGGCATATAGTTGGTGATAAAAAATAAAAGCATAGATATTTTACACAAATTTTTAAAGTATGGTGGAGATATAAATATAGGTTATTGAGTGGATGGAGTATAGTGTTTGGAAAGTGATGAAAATTAAAATTTTAGGGATTAAAGTAGGAAGATGGAATATAACGCAAAGGCTAATAAAAATTCCAAGAGAAATGTATAAATTAAACATTTTGGTGAAGTTTTCTTTTCCACCATGAAAAGTTAAGTCAGAAGAGTATGACATGTTTTGATGATGACTGCTTTATTCCAACTTATTCCAGAATGTCAAGTTTAATATATAACATATGAAAAAACATGAAAGTATACTTTTTTATGAACTTGTGGGGACATTTTGGAAAATTTAGACAGATGCTCATCTGATAATCTTATAAGTTCATTTTGGAAACAATGAATATTTGATGTGTACAAACAAAAACACATATTAAATATTTGAAATAGTATCTTTAACATGAACTATTGTGATAGACATATATTTTACCTTTATCTTTCAGAATTTCTGCTACTACCAAGGGTATATTGAAGGTTATCCAGATTCGATGGCGATAATTAGCACATGTACTGGACTCAGGTTGTGATATATAACTTTATGGATTATAAAATGAAATAGTCATTTAAAATTATTTAAATATTTAAAACTAATATCAGTGGTTCTAAAATAAGACATAACTATTATGGGAAGACTGCCATTGCAAAACATAGTATAGGAGTACTTACAATTATTCCTACCCTTATACTGAATTAAGATTTTTTAATGTATTTGGAGGCCATGAAATAGTAATAGCTAGGCAGGTACTAACAGCGTTGTTATCCGAGCTACTCAGTAAGTGGGTAAATACTCAGTAACTGTCTCCTCCTACTTTATCATCTAATTCTAAGACTAAAAATAATCTGCATACCACTAAAAAAACAAACGTACCCTTATATAGACTTTTCCACAATTCATTATTATATTTATTAACTTTTTAAAAAAAAATTTGTAGGGGCTTACTACAGTTTGAAAATGTTAGCTATGGAATTGAACCCCTGGAGTCTTCAGCTGGTTTTGAACATATGATTTATCAAGTAAAACATAAGAAAGCGGATGTTTCCTTATATACTGAGAAGGCTATTGGATCAAGAGATCTGTCCTATAAAATACAAAGTATAGAGGTAGGCGATTAATTGAGTAAATGCTATGGTTATTGTTATATAACAATATAAACACTGAATTTTTTCTTGATAGACAAGTTATTCACACACCCATACACACCAACATACACACATACATGTATATATACATGTAACAGAAACTTCATAACTTCCATAATAAGCCTTAAAACTAGTTTTGTAATTTTCCAGAATTCCAAGTATGGCGTTTTCAACTTGTTAGTGGCAACTGTTTCCTGTAATCTGATTTTTATTATCAACAGATGCATTCATTTGACCCACTATGTCAAAATTTTGGTGTAACAAACACAATTGCCACTTATATAAATATTGAAGATACATATCTAAGGCCCTGAAGAAAATCACCACTATTTTGTAAAGGAACTGCCTCAGGGAAGGTTGTTATATTTTCTTCAGGAAATTCAGGGTTAATTTCCTCAGGACAGAGAGGCTGTTTCTACTGGCAAACAAGGCTCACCAGAATTTAGGAGTTTTATAACATCAGTTTCATTAAAAGTCCTTCCATATATCCCCATTCCAATTTTCAGGACTCGATTTCTTCCCAACCAATGTTCTTTCTTTACCAGTAGCACCATAAGAGTTTGGAATTTCAATTTGCTTCGGCATTCATCCACTGACAGAATCAAATTCTGCCTCTTGTTTTCAGTAATCTCAACTCTGTGACTATAGGATATAAAGATTTCTTTTAATAACAAAAATGCTCAAAAGTATCATATACATGGTCACCCAGACTCTTGCCTCTCATGAGTGTTTGATTGAAGTATTTGATGATGATAATTTGCCTATCTCTGTTGCTATTTCATGCCATGGATTATCAGTGCTCCTTTTAGGAATGTTTTTAACTCTAAGTAGGTTAGAAAGCACATTCCAGAAAACTTAGAACCAATTTAGAAGATTTATCCTAAATATTCTATATTATATTTCTTTAGAACCTCATTCCTGATACCAACTTTGGTATTAGGGTTCTCCAGGGAAACAGAACCAACAAGTTGTGTGTGTGTACACCTGAAAATGTAGAGCAATGGGTAAATCATGGTCTTCAATCAGATATAAAAACATCATAAAGTATAGATAAACATATACAAGTTTCATAGAAACACGCATATGGAAATATGATCTTAGATGAATAGGTAATCTTATTTTCCTGATGAAAAGCAAACATTTTTAGTTCATTGGGATAGCTTAATGACAATTTCTTTTCTTTTTTTTTTGAGTTGGAGTCTTACTCTGTCGCCCAGACTGGAGTGCAGTAGCCGCTCCTGGCCACTGCATCCTCGACTCACCGGGCTCCGGCGATCCTTCCACCTCAGCCTTCCGAGTAGCCGGAATTACAGGCACGCGCTACAACGCCCGGCTGATTTTTTGATTTATTGTAGAGATGAGGTCTCGCCAAGTTGCCCAGGCGGGTCTCGAACCCACGAGCTCAGGCAATCCATTCACCTCAACCTCCCAAAGCGCGGGATTACAGACTGAGCCACCGAGCCCGGCCAATATCAAAATCAAAAATATTGATTATTATAAAATAAAATAAAATAAAATAAAAATAAATAAAACAAAAGCTTCAATTCTCCTAGGTTTAGGCAAGGAAAGAGAATTTTACACTTAGGAAAATGATTTATAAGCCCTAACTTTGTCTTACTGACCTTTTTCAGCATCTTTTTTCCTTTAAGTTACATAACCATCACTTCTGATCTCTACTCAAACCCGAGTTTTGTTATTTCTTTTTCTTTTTTTTTTTTTTTTTCTGAGTTGGAGTCTTACTCTGTCGCCCAGACTGGAGTGCAGTGGCCGCTCCCGGCCACTGCAGCCTCGACCTGCTGGGCTCCAGCGATCCTTCCGCCTCAGCCTTCCAAGTAGCTGGAGCTACAGGTGCGCGCTACCACGCCCAGCTAATTTTTTGATTTAAGGTAGAGATGAGGTCTCACCAAGTTGCCCAGGGGGGTCTTGAACCCGCGGGCTCAGGCAATCCACTCACCTCAGCCTCCCAAAGCGTGGGATTACAGGCTGAGCCACCAAGCCCGGCTGTCATTTCTTTTTCAATGCTGCTTTTTCACATGGTAAGAAAAATATTTTATTTTTTATTTTTTTATTTTTATTTTTGAATTGGAGTCTCACTCTGTTACCCAGACTGGAGTGCAGTGGCCGCTCCCGGCCACCGCAGCCTCGACCTGCTGGGCTCCGGTGATCCTTCCGCCTCAGCCTTCCAAGTAGCTGGAACTACAGGCGCGCAATACCACGCCCGGTTAATTTTTGATTTATTGTAGAGATGAGGTCTCGCCATGTTGCCCCGGTGGATCTCGAACCCGCAGGCTCAGGCAATCCAAGAAAAATATTTTAAATGAAATGAGATTGTTTTGCTCTTTGAAAGGATTAAATACCCCTGTAAAAAAGAAAAAAACTGTTGATAAATTTAAATAAGCATAATCAAATATTCCTCAGTTTCTGAAGTTTGATTCCCTCGTTTCTACATCAAGACATTTGTTCAACAGTGCACTTAGGTGGTATTTATATTTTTGTGATAAAATATTTTGAGATATATACATTATTGTGTCTAAGTGCTTGGAAAACCTATCCTAAAGTTTTTCCCTAGTGCGTTTCTTCTAGGTTGCCTTTACTAACAATAGTAATAAATATGGATATAATTTTTTTAATAATTGCTACAACAATAATTATTTTATCCAAATTTTCAGCATAAGTCAGAAAAGTTAAGCCAGAATTCAAACTCCATGAGGTGTGGCAACATGTCTGATTTAACCACTATGATCTAAGTGTCTGATATCATATCCAGAATCTCCATCTTGAAATATTTTATCTAACTTAAGAAAGTCCATAATTTTGACTTTCTCTTGCTCACACTTTTTTCTGGGACGACTTATACAATAATTAATTTTAGCATTTAGATGGAATCCCATCCCTTAAACACAGGTATGTTAACTCTTTCAGGATTGTACACAAAATTACACCACATAGTAATTAATAATAGCATAATTAAGTTAATACAGCCATACACACTTTGTAATGTATGAGGAAAACAGAATATGATGAATAGGTCACTACCAGTAAGAATATGTAAAATGAAAGGTAGAGGAAAATTTTTTTCTCAGTGAATTAAATGTTGTTTAGGTGCAGAGAAGTGACAGGAAATAGTTGAAAATTTCTTGATATCTAGTTTTATTTATATTATCTGGTTCTATTTATGTATGTAAAATTTTCAATATTGAGCTCACTAGTAGCAGTTATATGCACTAAAATATGTAAGTCATTATTTAATTTTGACATAAATTTTGTCAAATTTTTCAGCTACAGGAGTTTTCTCAGTATATAGAAATGCATGTTGTCATTGAAAAAAAATTGGTAAGTATATTTTGAGTTATGTCACTTTATATAAGCAATAGGAGATTATAAAAATAATTTGGAATACATTTTTGACAGAAGAAAACTAATAATTTTTCCTTGGCTCTTCCTTAATGCATTTTACATGATCAGCATCAGGGGTAATTTGAGAATCAAATTTCTATAAAATGTTTACTCTTAATTTTGTAAATAATGATGTAAATAAAAATAATTGCTACTTTTAAATCATTTACAGATAGTTTTAGAATGACTATAGATACTTATTGTATGTACTATAGCACTTTTTCAAATTTAAAAAAGCATGCTTGACATTATTTATATTATTTTAAAAAGAAAAGAATGGTTTCCTACCCTTAAAATATTTTGGTATGCAAGAAAATAATGGTTCATGTTGGGGGTGGAGGAGGGTGTTTGTTATCTTTCCTGACGTTGATTTCTTTTAGGATTTCCTCATGAAATGGAACTACAATTATCTGGAATTTAGAAATTCTGAAACTTCATTATCTTCTTCTCATCTTTTTTTCCTCTAGTTTTTGGGCAAGTTCCCAACTGTATCATCACAAATATACGAAATTTTCTTAAGATATTTAGGAATTTCACAATATGCATTTCTATATTCATCTTGAGAGCTTTTTATTCTTTTTTAAGTAAATGCAAAATCTTCTTTGCCTCCTTTCGGATGTTATTAAAACTTTATTTCAAGATTTTAACTCTGAACAGAGACCCTTCCATTATTATTTCTTTTTGGGGGGCACCAACATTTTATTGAAATCTCTAGTCACTTCGTATTTTTAAAAAGAACTGTATAATCTTATCAGGTGCTTTGCTGAGGGTGTGAGATGTGCACAGTGAACAAATTATTTTTCAAAATTGTTGCATCTTTTTCTATTCTCAACAGGAATGTATGAGAGTCTCAATCACTATATCTTTGTAATACTTGTTTTTGTCCTTTTGTTTATAATTATTCTGGTGGATATAAACTGTTGTCACATTGCATTTTTAATTTGTGTTTTTTTAATCCCTAATGATGTTAAGCATCTTTTCATGTGTGTCATCTATTGTCTATTCAAATATTTTGACCATTTCCTTTTGTCTTCTTGATATTGATTTCCAAGTATTTTTAATGTATTCTAGATACAAATCTTTCACCAGAAAGTATTTGCACATAGTTTGTTCCATTTTTTGGCTCATCTTTTTATTTTTCTATGATGACTTTTGAAGCACAATAATTTTTAATTTGTATGAAGCTGAAGGTATTCATTTTTACTAGATTGCATTTTTATGTCATATCTAAGGAATTATTGCCAAAGTCACACTCATGAACATGCTTTCCACTCATATAATGTTTTCTTGCAAAGTTTTACAATTTTAGTTCTGTTATTAAAGTCAGAGACATATTTAAGTTAATTCTTAAGAATGATTTAACATATGATTCTAAATTAATCTTTTTGCATATGTATGATTAATTGGAACCGGATCAATTATTGAAAACATTATCATTTGCTTAAGGAGATACCTTGTACCTTTGTCAATAAGTAGTTGGTCATTAATATGAGTGTTTATTTCTGGACCTTGAATTATATCTTTTACTGCCTCTGTACTAAGTACCTCGAATATTGTAGATTTATGGTAAACTTTGAAATCATAGAGTCTAAGTCCTGTAACTTGTTCCTCTTTTTTACATATTTAACAATTCTGTGTCCTTTGAATTGCCATTTTATAATAGCTTATCAATTGCTAAGAGTGTTTAAATTTAGAAAGGGATAATGTTGACTCTGTAGATCAATTTGGAAATGATCTTCATTTTATCAATTTTAAATACTCTAATTAATGATCATTATATAGCTATCTTTTTAGTTATATCTTCTTTGATTACTCTCATCAACATTTAATAGTTTTCCATGTATGAGTCTCATGCTTTTAATGAAATGTATGCCTATTGTTTGTTTTTAATATGAATGGATTTATTTTCATATTTTCATTCTGGAGTCTTCATTGGTAGTGTAGAGATATTTAACTGATCTTGTATCTTGTGATTTTGCAAAAATAAAATGTATATTCTAATTCTGGTGTGAGTATGTGTGTATTTCCTAGCATTTTCTGCATACAAGGTTATTTTGTAATAAAAGAGAGCTTTGTTTTAACCTTCTCAATCTAGAGGCTTTAAATTTATTATCTTGCATTGCTTTTGCTAGAATTTCTAGTAAAATATTTAAAGATAAGTAGAAAGGAAATTTGTGTTGTAGTTTCAAGTGTGATAATAGCTGTAGTGTTTTTAAAAATCACAAATGAGTATTGGGTTTTGTGAAATGTTTATTCTGTGTCTTTTGAGATGACTATGATATTTTTGGTCATTCTATTAATTAAGTACATTATATTAATGATCTCCAGATATTAAAACAACTTTGCCTTTCTGAAATAAATCACACTTGACCATGGTGTATAGTAATTTTTTTCTGATTTTAGTTTGTTAATTGCTTTTGAGGATTTTTGGTGTATATCTCTTGATATATTTATTCCAGATGTTAGAAATCTGAGATCAGAGTGCTGGCATGGTCAAGTTCTGGTGAGGGCTGTCTTTCCAGTTTGCAGATGGCCAACAGAAAGCAAGTTCTCTGATATCTTTTCTTATAAGGGCACCCATTTCATCATGAGCAGCCCACACTCATGACCTCATCTAAACCTAATGGTCTTCCAAAAATACCTTTCCAAATACCATCATATTGGGAGTTAGGGCTTCCAAACATAAAATTTTGGAGGAACACAATCCACTCCATAGCACTTTACTCCTGACCTTCCTGAATTCACGTCTTCCCCAAATTTATGTCCTTTTGTTTTTCTTTTGTTTTTAGTTTTTTTCTCCCAGTTTTAATGGAAAAAAATTATAATTGTATGTTACTAGTTTCATTTCACTGTGATTGGAAAAGATACTTTGTATCATTTTAATCTTTTAAAATTTATTATAACTGTTTTGGCCTTATATAAGGTATGACCTAAGGAATGTTCCTGCATTTGGAAAAAAAAGTGTATTCTACTGTTATTGAGTAGAGTGATCTGTAAATGCCTGTAGAATCAATTGGTTTATAAGCTGTTAAAGCACACTATGTTTTTTATTTTACTCTATGGATGCTCCATTTTTTTTTTTTTTTTTGGAAAGTAGAATACTGAAGTGTTCAAGTATTGGTTGTATAGCTATCTGTTTATTCTTTCAATTCTTCCCGTGTTTGTTTCATATATTTTGAAACTCTACTCTTTGAGGCATATTTATTTATAATTGTTGTATCTTCTTGGGATTTTGACTATTTTTTCATATCTCATGTTATTCTGTTATAACAGTTTTTTGCTTAAAGTCTCTGGTGCGTATGTGTGTTTAGTATAACCACCCAAATTCTCTTTTGGTTCCTATTTTCATGGAATGTCCTTTCTCCTTTATTTAAGTGTCAACTATCTTGTGTGTTTAGATTTAAATAAGTCTTTTGTAGTCCTCTAATAGTTTGATTATGTATGTTTATCTATTCTTACAATCTTTGTCTTTTGCTTTCAATCTTGAAGGATAATTTTTCAGTATAGTGAATTCTCAGTTGATATTTTTTCTCCAGTACTTTATATATATCATCATCTTCTTGCCTTAGAGGTTTCTGTTGATAAATCAGCATATAATCCTATTGATCATCCTACATGATGAATTGCTACCCTCTTGCTGCTTTCAAGATTATCTCTTTGTTTTTGTCATTTGACAGTTTGATTATAATGTGTTTTTGTTCCTACCTAGAGTTTGTTGGGTTTATTGCATCTGTAGATCATGTTTTCATCAATTTTTTTTAAAAAATGCCATTATTTATGTAAATAATTTATTTCTGCTTCTCCTCCTCCTTCTCCTCCTCCACCTCCTCCCTCTTCTTCTTCCATAATGTATGTATATTGTTCTGCTTGAGGTGTTCCACAAGTCCCTTAGGCTTTTCTCATTTCTTTATTCTTTTTTTCTTTCTGGTTCTTAGGTTTAATAATTTCAATTGTCCTATCCTCAGGCTTGCTGATTCTCTTTCTTTGCTTGATCAAATTTACTTTGAACTCCCTCTAGTTAATTTTCAATACCATATTGCATTTTTAGCTCCAGGATATAATTTCTAAATTTGTGTTGATTCTCATTTTGTTTATATACAGTTTCCTGATTCCCTTTAGTTCTTTGTTTATGTTTTTCCTTTAGCTCTTTGAGCATATTCAAACAGTTGTTTTAAAGACTTTGTCTAGTAAGTCTGATGTCTATGCTTCCTCAGGGATGATTTCTCCCAAATTATGTCATTTATTTAGTCTATTATTTGTTATTTCTTTGTTTGTCATGTGATTTTTTTTGAAAATTTATCATTTGAAAAAAATAGGTATTTCTTGTAGTGTGTATTAAGCCAGTCATTCATTGATTAACTGGACTTGCTCTCAAGTAAAGGAGTTTGCTGGAGTTTTTCTCAAGCCTTTGCTGAGCACATCTTGCCTGGGCCTTTCTGTGGCTTGCTAATTCCTCCATATACATATAACTACTTTAGAATGTATCAGATTTTCTGAGAGTCTTATCCTAGCTTTCCATCAGATCTTAGAATAGTCTGTTGTGTGTTTTCATCTGTAAGATTTTGCTCATACCATCTTCTGTCATCCTCCTGAAGCTTGCTGGTACTTTTTGTTGCTTGAGATATAGATGAGGAGACACAGAAACCAGCCTCCAGACAGGTTAGAAAATTACAGATAGGTGTTCTCTGATCCCTTTGGCTCGAGGGAGGGAACTGGAAGCTCAGCTGTCATCTCCTCCAGAATAAACCATGCTTCATTAGCAAAAGGGTGGGATAGGAAAACTAAAACCCCTACAAAGTTTCCTACTGTTTTTAAAGTGACTTTTTCTTGATTGTGCTTTACTTGGTTGCTTGAGACCTCTGATTTCTAGAGTCCCTATAAGGTTATTTTAGCCAGTTTATGATTGTTTTTTAATGTTTTCCTTCAGGAGACAAGGGCTTGAAGATTCCTAGCTTATCGTTTTGCCGATGTCAATCTCCCTGAGGGATTTATTACTTGTTGTGGTGTTTTTATGAACACCACTTTAAATCCTTGCTGGGTAATTGTTGTTGTTTTTTTTTTTTTTGAGTTGGAGTCTCACTCTGTCACCCAGACTGGGGTGCAGTGGCCGCTCCCAGCCACTGCAGCCTCAACCTGCTGGGCTCCAGCGATCCTTCTGCCTCAGCCTTCCAAGTAGCTGGAACTACAGGCGCACGCTACCACGCCTGGCTAGTTTTTGATTTATTGTAGAGATGAGGTCTCCCCAAGTTGCCCAGGTGGGTCTCGAACCTCCAAGGCGCAGGATTACAGGCTGAGCCACCGAACCCGGCTTGGATAATTCTAATAGATTATTTAGATGATTTATCCTGGTGTTGACTTTGATTACCTTTTCTCACTTAAGCTGTGATTTTTCTTTTTCTTCATATGGCAAGTGGTTTTCAGTTGCTTCCTGAACATTTTAACTATTATGTCATAATATTCTGGATTCTACTTAAATCTTCTATTCATTCGCCCTGTTAGTTTTAGCAGATCAGTCTTTACCAAATTATGTGGGTTGTATTCAGTGACAAATGTTTCAAATAACAAATGTTATTTTGATCTGATTGGTTCATTCGAGTCCTCTGGTACCTGACTGTGCTGCCTCATCAGTGTCCATTCTTGCCTCCTGCCCTCCTCTGGGGGCAGGACTGTATATCCTGGACCTGTACATGCAGAAAGTGCTTCCGTGGTCCACGGAGTGCCAGTGGCACTCCTGCTTAACATTCTACCAGTGTGGTTGTGGGCATGGAAGTTACTTTCCAGGACTATTCTATCTAGCACTTCCAGGTGGGGGTTGGGAAATATTAAGTGTGGGGGTGGGGGGTGGAGGGAGTGCATTGGAGCTATTTTATATCAGCAGAGCTATTATGTAGTCCCTGCTACTACTGCCAGCATAGGCAGATATCTTTTTCTGGGTCAAGCCACCTGTATTTTCAAGTTGGATGATGGAAGACTCCATTTTATGGAGCAGAGGTTATTAGTCAGCATGTCTCTCGTTTCATTTCTACCTTCCTGGAAAACCTTGAACCTGGTTAAATCCAAGTCTACAAATAATTTGTCTATAGCTTGGATCAAGTATGCAGTAATAGGGAGTGTTCTCATTTTAGCTCCACAAATCCTGAAACTTCATTGTTTCACACTTTCTATTGATTACCTTGCTGATTTCATATTTCACTGATACAAAGTAGAAAAAATTAAAAAATCTACAAACTTTTGTTACTTTCTCAAACAAACACTTTGTCTGGATATCTAAGCCTATACTCTGCTTTTCTTGTCATTACCACAGATGAGATATTGTTCCAGCATAACACTAGAACTCCAGTTGTACACATTAACACTCACCTACTTAAGGATGTGGCTCTAACAATTCTAGTCCACATTAATTTTCATTAGTCCTTGGCCATTTTTATCAGAAAATAAGTATTATCCCATATTAAAAACTAAACAGAAACAATGCCCCTTCTCTCTAGTTTATACACCAATATTTTGCTTTCATTGATAATATTCCATGAAGGAATTACCTGTATTTACTGGTCTCAGTTCCGCTCTAGATTTCTGTTTTCAACCAGTCTTGTTTCATTTTTGTTTTATCTCCTATTCCCACCCCCAAATTAATTATGCTTAAGGAAAACATTTTAAGAAATAACATTTTGAAGATCTAATTGACTTTTATCAGAAACTCATGAACCAGGCAACATTAAGCCTATGAAATAGACAGGAGCAGGCGTGATAGAAAAGTCAGCTTTTGTAAGGCAGCTTTATTAGGAACAAGGAAACAGCACAGGGCAAAAAGTGAATTGATTAACATTGGATTACTTTCTTTATATGGGTTAAAGCAGAGGAAAAATACTTATTATTTTGGCTCAGGTTAATAGGGCCCCTTTGGATTGGTTGCTGTGAATCTTCCATTTTGTGGGGATTTGGCAGTCATCTCTTCCCTGATTCTGAGAAGGGGATTTGGCAGTCATCTCTTCCGTGATTCTGAGAAGGTCAGATCTTACAAGTAAACAACTTAGATATTAGCATGAGTGACTCCATTTTGGAGTTGCCATCTTTTCTTTAACAATTTCCCCTACTTTGATCAGATTCTCAGCCTATATACTGAGAGATTTGATCAGAATTCAAGGTCTTAGTGCCACTTTCAGTCATGATAATGTCAAAATCCTTTGTTTAGTCTCAGAATGAAATTTGTAAATCATAATTTTAAGATACTTGGTTTATCGATTTGTTAAAAAATTACCTGTAATCTTGCCTTATAGTCAGAGATTCATTCTTTTCTGTTTATTAGACTGATTGACAATCCTGTCAGGTTTTTTTTTTTCTCTCTCTCTCTTTATTTTTCAGAAATACTTGGGGAATTTGATATTCATCAGCAGATTTAATGGGGTTTCCTATTGGGACAGAGATACCATTAACTGTTCCTCTAGCTCAAGATCTTGACCAAGACGTAAAGTTGGTTAAAGTAGACCTGGTTGATCTGGCCCCACATTCATAAGGCAGCTATCAACCATTCTTTTCATCTTTGCAGTGGGAAACTAGCTAAGTGGAAGGGGTAGTAGGCAGAGGAGACTAGAGAGGGAATTCCTTAGCCTTACAGTCCTTTGTAATAAATCTTTTAGTGAAGCTATTTTAGAATCCTGAAGTCTTTTAGAAGATTCCACATGGCAATAAAAATAGACAACTCATTCTCTCTGCCTAATTTCAGAGCCTTTATTTTCAGGTGTGACTCTTACTTGAATAATTTTATCCAATTATAACATTCCTCATAAAGGTCATCATAATTATGAGTTGTTCTTAATAAAGTTTTGCTATATTTTTATATGGCTATGGCTTCCAGGACAATTATTTTTTAGCATAAAAGGTATACCAGAATATGAAGTACTCAATTTTTTTAATTCTGTGTAATCTAATATTAAGAGATACATAGGAAAACAACTTTACTCTTATGGTTTTACATTGTAGTAAGATATATGGAAATATATAACATAATTTTAATAAAAATTTAATGGGTCATTTTAACATGGGTAATTTGTAATTATATAGTCCTAAATTCTGAAAGTGGATTGTATATCCAACTTCAGACTAGGCAATATTTTCCTTCTCCCAAACTTTTAGAAGGCAGCCTTGAAAACAAGCTATTTAAATTATTTGTTCCCCTCACTGTGAATTTAAGCAGCCTCGGTCAGTACTGAAGCCCTAATATAGGCAATCTAGCAGTTAAGGATGAAGATTTGATCAAGTCCGAAAAACACTTTCATACTGACCTATTTCTTCTGGAATTAAACAACCAAAATATGATGTTGAATTACATGAGGTCATCAAGGCAAAACTATTGTAATTATAATAAGAAAAGTCACAAAAATAAAGAGAAAATTCTCCTTCCTGTGATAATTAATTAATATCTTATTGAAGGATTATAAGGCAATGTCTTATGAGTACCTACTAAGTATACATAATTAATCAATTTGCACTAAGCACATTGACATTAAGCAACTTTATTTGTTGTTCGCTTTCTAAAATGACACATCTTTTGGCTTCTTTAACACTGAAGTTGAAGAAAAGCTCAAAATTCTGGGCAATGTCTTCTGGGCAAATAGTAAAGAAAGCTAGCCTAATTGTTTAAGATCCGGTACATTCTTTTAGAAGAAATTCCTTGTTTCCAAGAGAATCCTTGGAGTTAAAGCAGAGACTTGAGAACAGTACATGTTAACATAAGTGTGTGAAGGATAGACTATACTTCATCTCCTTCTAGAGATTTATGTGTAGCCCTGGAAAAAAGCTTAGCAGGAGTCACAGATTCCTCACTGAACACTCCTCTCCAGATGCCAGGAACAAAACATCTTCTGAACAGTCTTCCATTTTCTACCCCTTGCTCCTGTCATCCTCTCTGCTGGCTAGTGCTCTGCCTCCTCTCCATCTTTATAGCCCTACCGGAAGGTCATGCTGAGAATTCCCTCCCAGTATTTCCTAGAAGAAGGAATCTGTTGCTCATTTGGTACTTGTTCTGTCCAATTTGGAGTTAATTATGTAAAAACTCACAGGAAGTAGGATGTATATCCCACACCAGGACCTGAAACCGTGCCTTCCCCTTCAGTAAGTGTTTAAGGATGCCATGCTTTTATTTAGTCTTGGACTTCTTGAAGCTGAGATAAAAGCCTAAGATGGTAATGCCACAAGGCTGTATTGTCTGATGTGTTATAGTGTTCCTTGTTGCATGGAATTTTTTTCTTGAAGTTGGAATGTGACCTTGTGTCGTGTTAACTTATTCTGTGACCAACTTACCCTAACACAGGAGTTTTAGTTTTAGGTGGAAGCACTCTAACGGCTTTTAAGTGTTTGACCCATGCTCATCAGTCAAGTTGTAGCTTGCCTCCAAGATTCCTTTTACCAACACTAATTAGTGATTTTCTTACTTTAGCTTGCAAAAAAGAAATGAGGAAAGAAATCAAATCCCTGTGAATTCTAAATTATGGGGTCACATATCGTTGTTGCACTTATTGCACTTACCGCAACAGCCATCTTTAAAGCTGTGGCCCTTGTCAGTGACCCAGTGATTACCACCAACATCGAAAAGTTTTATATTTTTGCTGCAGGAGTTTTGAACTCTGCTGTCAGCTTAAACCAGCAACCTTGGGTTCTTGTCCCACAACCGAGAAGAATAATGAACACAGACACCAAAAGGGCGAATGAAAGTTTATTAAGTTCTCCAGTAAAAGAGAGGGGCCCTGAAATGGCGAATGAAAGTTTACAAAGTTCTCCAGTAAAAGAGAGGGGCCCTGAAATGGCTAACCCGGTGCTAGGAGTTTTTTTAGTGGTTTTTAATTTTATCTTTTCTGGGGCAATTCTCTCATTTACATCTCATCTCCTTACTTCCTGAGACCCGATTCTCATTGCGCATGTGGGTCCTTGACCAAAGTTACTCCATTTTGAATATTACCCATAAATACTACAGAAAAGTTCACTCAGAGGAGCAAAATCTCAATGCTAATGCTGTCTTAATGATAATGATAGTGTTAATAAGCCAAGACCAGGTTAGGACATTTAGTTAAGCTACCGCACCTGGTTTAAGCAGCAAAAAGTCCCTTTTAGCACTCCATTCTGGGTTGACTTCTTTAAGTTTTGAGGGGGCATTATATATGTGGTAGTCAGGGATCCTCCAGAGGGTGGTCTAATGGGCCTCAGAAGAAAGGATTTGTCATGTGGAGTTACATCTGTATCATCATTTGAAGTTTGATGGATTCTAGGTGAGAAGAAATAAAATTTACAAGAAGGTTTAATATACAAGGTCCAAAAAGTAAAGTGAGAAAGATTATTATTAGGGACCCCAAAAAAGGTAATAACCATGTTACTGAAAGGAAGAGTGTTAACCTGGACCACCATGAATTAGTGGCTTGCCATGTGAGTTCTGCTGCTTGCTCTTGAAGTTTGCAAGCTGCATCCTGAACTATGCCTGATTCATTAACAAAAAAGCAACAACCTTCTTGAAGGTATAGACATGTTCCCCCTTCCTTGGCAGTTAATAGATTAAGTGCTCTCATGTTTTGAAGTATCACTTGTGCCAATGAGTTTATTTGTCTTTGGAGACTGGTTATGGATGTATGTATATCTTTTATGGTGTTAGAGAGGACTGTAGATATTTGTTGGTAATATGTGGTGAATGTAGCAATGCCTGCCACCCCTGTGCCTGTGGTGATTGAGATGCTTATTCCTGCTAACAGGGGTATGAGTGGAATTGCTCTTTTGGATCTGATTAGAGATGAAAACACTGGAGCTAATAAAGGGACTTAGAGAGTGTAATTGTTAGGTAGGTTATTGATATTTCATGTTTGGTATATTAGGATGCAGATGCCTGACCAATTAGCAGGCAGGTAGAGATAGGAAGATGTGCCACATAAGAAAAACACTTCTGGGGTAGAAAGGCAAAAGTTATGGGAAGTAGGTTTTAGTATGTTGCCATTTGGGGAGGTATGTTTGGAAATAAATGCATGTAGCATACTTGGTGAATTGTGGAGAACATCTCCAGGCCAATTCTTGTAGCTTTCCAAAGTCAGTAATGGGTTTTACCAAAGGTTCTGTTAGAAATTTGAGATGTATATTTATATTAGTTTGGGTCCAGGCAGTTAAGTTTAGTGGGATAGCTGTGTAGCGTTGTGTTTGGGTTGATATGCAAATCTAGCAATTGGATATGTTTGTGTTGTTGAGAAATTGGTGTGTGAGATTGATGACAGGAATCCAGTTATTAAAGGATAAAGTAAATGAAAATGTGATGTATGTAGAGGCTATTGCTGTGAAAGTAAGGGATTAACGTTGAGGGCTGTTAAACTTCATGGTTTAATACTTCAGGTAGATGTAATACTTCCTAAGCAAAATACATGTTAGAAAGGATAAGGTCAAGAGATAAATTGCGTAGACTTCCCTGTAGCCAAAGATCAGCAATTATTGAGAGTAGTTTATTGATGGAGGTAAGAGGATTGTAGGGGGATAATGAGTAAGATTAAAGAGGAGGATATGTAAGGACATGTAAGGAGGATATTCACTGAAAGCAGGGTTTATTAGATTAGGGACGGAGGAAGGGTCATGGGGTGTTGCAGCCTGGGGTTTTTTCCTACAAAAATGCCTTACAATGCAAAAATGAATATGATGGCAGCGATTATTGGCAGAATTATAGAAAGAGTATTTATAGCTGTTTAAAACTTCCTGTGTTAAGGGAAAGACATAACTTATCTTTTTATGATTTTTAATTTGAGGTCCCCAACTTCCTTACAGCAGTAGTCTGTAGGTCCCTCTGTACTGGTAGAGGTGACATCCTCAGAACTCCAAGACTTTACTCTCGTGTGATGATTCCAAGAGTTTATTCCAGCAATCTTCACTGCTGACAGGGTGGAGAGAACAATGTAGGGTTTCTCCCAATTTGGGCCTAAAGAAGGGGAAAGAGGGAAGAGCCCTCACCAGTACTAAGTCTCCTGGGTTTCATATACTATTTTACAACATACACATACCCTTCTTTTGACATGAAAGAACCCACTATTTTTTGTCCTATAACCATTTTGTTGCAGGCTTTTCTATACATAATTATTCTCTGTTCTTGATATCCTTTTTAACCAAAAACATGCTTTTATGTCGACTGTCTTTACATTTTTTTCCTTTTTTCGCTTTGTTCCTTTCACCTCTCCATATAATCTACATTTTTGTTTTGAATTATCTTTAGCAATTAAATTGCCACTTATATTCCAACATGGGTGGCCAGGGCCAAACAGCTGGCACCTGTATTAATTATGAAAGTAATTTGGATTCCAATGCCCTAATATTTACTTGGGGTGATGGTAAGATATGCCAGACACTTTAGCTGATTCCCAGGCCTCTTCAGTGGTCATCATTTTTGGGCCAAGTGTTCCCTTCTTTCCAGAAGAGAGCATACCCTCTTCCAATAGTTTTCTGGCCTGTGCGGTGGATAAGGTCCTGGAGATTTAGATCTCTTTGGGACAACTAGGCTTTTAGTGCCCCTGCAGACTATATCCCTGGCAACAGACACCAGCCCCTTGGTAGGTTGATTCTTACCATGTTTCTGATGGGCTGTTGGAATTTTGTCACTAATGGTGACTGCCAATTGAGACATCATTTTTGGCCCTCTGGTTCTGCAGCCCTCCATATTGGCACTCTGTTGTTTCCTTCTTTTTAAAGACTTGGCTGAGGAGAAAACCTTAAAGGTTCTCTTTTAATTGGCTATGAAATTTTTTTATCATTTCTTTACTTGTAATGGTTTGGTATAAAACCCTTTCGAGTGAACAGACTATATGGATGTGAAATGATCTGTCCTTATTTAGTTTCAATTATGAACAGGCAAATTCGCTAAAGCTCTTTATAAATTGTAAAATTACAGTTTCAGTTGTGAGATATGGACAATTAGGTGGGAGCGATCTGGTCCCACACTATCACACCACAGAGAGAGAGCGCCTAGATTTCATCTGTCCCACAGGAGAAGTACCAGGCTTAGTAAAGTGTACTCAGATAGTAACCAGCATTCAAAGTTTTACCTGTTCTAAAGGGAGAGAGCTAGCTAGGCACAGCAAGGTGAAATAATTTTCTTCTTATAAAAAACTTGAACAAGTCTTACATAACAAATGCTGGTGTTATCTAGCATTGAATTTTTTATCATTCATTACAGTTGGAAGATTTTATTAGAGCACTTGCAGGTTCGTTTTGGAAAAAGCAGATTAAAATGGCAATAGACTGTTTTGCAGGATTAATTAACATGTGATTCCTTTACTTTTGTTTGGGATGGGGACTGATATTCCAGGTCTAGATTTAATTTGAGAGATTTATCAGAAAAAGGAACATGGATCATTTGCCCTTACAGCTACTGAAAAGGTTTACTTGTAAGATTCTGTTGTAATTAATATTTCCCTCTGGAGGCCAGGTTTTTCTGTCTTGTAATGTGTAACTTGGCCATGCATGCCTGGGTGCAAAAGAATTTAAGGCATTTTTTTTGTCATCAGTGTTTGAAGATCAAAGGAGTCCCAGTTTGACAGGATGCACTCTAGAGAAGTGCAAACTGTTGATGCAGATGGCCTTGTTGCCCCTGATATGAGAGAGAGGCAAAAGAAAAGTGTCCCTTACTTTTCCTCTTTCTGACCGACACATGAGTGGGATCGAAGAAAGGAAGGCGTCCCTTCACTCTCCCTGTCCTCAGATACTCATGATGTCCCCATGGATGCCAGCACAACCTCCATCCATGTGTGTAGGAGGGGACAGTGTTGATAGGATTTAGTCATGCTTACCTGCTCAAACCCCAGTCCCCCGCCCCAGCTGAGACTGCCTCTGAACCTCCTAGATTGTTGGCCTCATTGCCTTATTGGGTCTTCCCATATGGAAATCTGAAAGATGCATTGGAGTACTTGAATTTGAGCTAGAGCACTGAGAGGAAGTGGTGTGGGTGCTGGAGGAAGGCATACGCATCTGTTCGTGCATACACACCTTAGGAGTGATCATGAATTAGACTAGCCATATAAGTAACAACCCCACACACCAGTCTTTGTATAGGCATTCTCCTCCCTTCATTTCTTCAAAAAGTATCAGTATATTATTGATTAGTTACCAGCACCCACAAAAATGGGAAAGGTTAATTTGTAAGAAGAACCCTCCTTTTTTGTGTGACCGTTCAGATTGAGGGCATAAAAAGTGTCTGAGAAAGGTGTATGGATTTATTGAATCTTTTTCCAATGGCCTTTGACATATTGTAGCTGTTATTTGGTGAGACATTGTTAAGGAAGTATCCCTGTTCCACGTATGATTTTTAAAATTACAGATGGGATAGTCCAACTGGAATTTAAATCTTAGTGAAGTTAGCAAATGGGCTACCTGAGTTTTGATGGATAAGGCTGATAGTATTCCAAAAGGGAAAGTCCATATTGCCTTAATAACTTATATCCTGAAACATCTCTTAAACAGGTGAATAAAGCTTGAAAGGCTAAGATGTAGCTTTGAATCTAAATTTGCCTTAAACAAACAAAAAAATACAACCTATCATTTTTCGGGGTGGGATGGTTTGGCTCCACAAAATTCTACTTAAAATGAGAAAATTAAGGGCTATGCTGGGTATTCCCTTCAAATTAGCAAGACTATTAGCCCAGATGTAATGGAGGACAAAAGCCTCTTCTAGCTTTTTCACGTCCCCCATTTTTTAAAATGACGAAACAACATTGCTCCTTGTCACATTCCTTATATCTAAAACACATCCTATCAAATACCAGCATTTCATCAAATTGCATAAAACTTTTAAACATAAAACACAAAGAAGGGATAGGAACCATGGTAGTTTTGTAAGGAAGAAAATATGTTAAGAAAGATAGGAAGTCTTTTGCCAATATCCTAACAGGCGGTTGGGAATCGGAATCTCTCTGAGAGCCTTCAGATAACACCAAGGTGCAGCCTTGGCCAGAAAGCTTCAATTACTCCCAATCTTAACCCAGCTCCATGCAACGGCTAGGCATCCATGAAAGGAAACTGGATTGGAACACAGACACATTCCCAACAACCAAGGGCGATGGGGAATTGACTAAACACTTTCCAACAAGCCTGTCTTCTGTGACTTGTAGAACGTCAGCCACACTATTCTTTTAAGTAGCGAACAGAGAGCTGTGTTGGTTTTGAGAGACAGAAAACTACTTTGAGGATGAGAAAACTCAGAAATAAAAGTGAAGAGACAAGTCTGCTTTCACTCACCCTTCTGAGTCCGTTGATCTAAGTCACAGCACCAAAATGTTGCTGGAGTTGGGAACTCCCGGCAACCTCAGGTTCTTGTCCCCTGACCGAGAAGATTAAGGAACACGGACACCAAAAGGATAAGTGAAAGAAGAGGTTTATTAAGCAACAGAACTCTCCAGAAAAAGAGAGGGGGCCCAAAATGGGTAACCTGAAGTTAAGAGATTTTTAGTGGTTTTTATCTTATCTTTTCTGGGGGTGTTTCTCTCAGTTACATTTCATCTGTCCCTTACTTCCTGAGTCCCAATTCCTATTGAGCATGCGGGTCCATGACCAAAGTTACTTCGTCTTGAATATTATCTATAAGTACCGCAGAAAAGCCCACTCAGAGGGGTAAAACCTCAATGGTAATGCTGTGTTAATGACAAAATAAGGCAAGGTCAAGTTAGGACACTTAGTTAAGCTACTGTGTCTGTGTTTAAGCAGCAAAAAGTCCCTTTTAGCAGTCCATCCTGGGTTGACAGGATGTTCTTAACCACACTAACCATATTTTCAGCCACCAGTTATATAATAGGGGTGGTGCAGGGGGCGTTTCTGCAGGTGTTAAGACAGAGACCCTCCATCTCTGTCTGCCTAACCAGCTTCTATCTCCTCTCTTACTTTGCCACAGCGCAAAAGAATCTTGAACTGGAAAGCCAGACATGTCTGGGAGCTCAAATACAAAGAAAGTAGAGCTTGAATTCAAGAGTGACTTACAATTTCCTGGTTCAGTGAGGAAGACAGAGAGCCTAAATGAGTCAGCAGACATCTCACCTGCACCCCTCATGGGTCACGGGTATTTGACAGAAATCTCCTTCAGAGTCCATTCTCATTGCCAGACTTTCAAAAACAAAGTTTCAACAATTTGAGTTCCAAAGATCTAATTGGCTTTTATTCACAATTTATGACCCAGGCAGCATCCAATACATATAAGCTCTGCTAAGCAGATTTATCAGGAACATGAAAACAACAACATAGTACAAAAAGCAGATTGGTTAATATCAGATTACTTTTCTTGTATGGATTAAAGCAGAGGGAACATCTTTATCATGCCATGTCAGGTTTACTGGGCCCTTTTGCTTGGTTTCAGAAAATGTTCTTTTTTTTTTTTTTTTTTAAACTGGCCCGTTTGGAAACTTGGCTCTCACCTCTTTCCTGATTTCTTGGAAGGTCAGAACTTTCAATTAAACTGCTTAGGCTTTATTGACATGGAACTTTAGCATTGACTCCATTTAAGGCCTGCCATCTTTTTTTTTTTTTTTTTTTTTAATTTTATTTTATTATGTTATTGTGGGGTACAGTTAGGGGTTAGGCATACAAAAATATTTCGTTCAGGTACGCTTGTTGATAAGAGGTGTCTCCCCATCCCCAGATAGATACCCACCACCATTAATCCCATCCCCCTCACCCTCCCCCCCCCCCCAGTTTCCCACCACAGTCAGTCATTTTCTTGTGGTAATACGTTGTAATTTTTTGATTTATTGTAGAGATGGGGTCTCGCCAAGTTGCCCAGGCGGGTCTCGAACTCGTGGGCTCAGGCAATCCACTCACCTCAGCCTCCCAAAGCACGGGATTACAGGCTGAGTCACCGAGACTGGCTTCAGATGCCTTCATGATCACTGTAGTAGTGGGGAAGAACATGATGAATTGCATTCTTCTAATGTTTTTGCTAAGAAGTGAGAAATGTTACTTGTATTCACATTTCATTGGCTAAAGTAAGTCACATGGTTACAACTAATCACTCTGTTGCCCAGGCTGGAGTGCAGTGGCTACTGCAAACTCAAACTCCTGGGCTCAAGTGATCCTCTCTCCTAAGCCTTCTGAGTAGATGGAACTACAGGTACATGCCACCATATCCAGCTAATTTTTTTTTTTTTTTGGCAGAGACTGGGTTTTGCCATGTTGCCCAGGCTGGTCTCAAATTCCTGGCCTCAAGTGATCCTCCAAGGCTCAGCCTCCCAAAGTGCTGAGATTACAGGCGTAAGCCACCACACCTGACTGTTACACCTCATGTTAATGCATTCTCCTCCAAAGATATCCATGCTTTTATCCCTAGAACCTGTGAATATGTTAGGTTTTATTGAAAATGGGAGCTAAAGTTGCAGAAAGAATTATGGTTGCTAATCAGCTGACTTTATAGGGACATTATCTTGGATTATTCCAGTTAGCCCAATGTAATTGGAGGAGTTCTTATAAGAAGAAGAAAGAGGCAGAAGAGAGAGTCAGACCAAGAGATTAAGTAATAATGGAAGCAGGGTTACAGAGATGCCATGTTGCTTTGAAATTGGAGGGAAGGAGTTCATGTGTCAAGGAATGTGGGTGGCATCTAGGATCTGGAAAAAACAAAGAAATAGTTTCCTCTGCTATCGGTTGAGTGTATGTGTCCATCTATTATTTATAGATTGGAATTTAAATCCCCAAGTGGTGGTATTAAGAGGTGAGGCTTTGGGAAGGTGATTAGACCTTGAAGACTTTGCCTTCAATTGGTATTAATGCCTTTATAAAAGAAGCTGCGGAGAGCTGCCTGAGTCTTCCATTTCTCCTGCCATGTGAAGCATTCATCTCTTTTTTCCCTTCCATCATGTGAGAGCACAGCATTTTTCCCCTCCAGAAGACACAGAAACATGGTACCATCTTGGGAGCAAAGAGAGAGCCCTTTCCAGATACTGAATCTATTAATGCTTTGGTCTTGGACTTCCCAGCCTCTAAAACCATGAGAAAGAAACTTCTATTGTGTATAAATTGCCCAGGCTGTGGTATTTTGTTATAACAGCAGGAATGGACTAAGACACTGCCCTAAATCCTCAAAAAAAAAAAAAAAAAAAAAAAAGGCAGCCCTACCAACATCTTGATTTCAGCCCAATGATACCTATGTCAGATTTCTGACCTTCAGAACTGAAGATCATAAATTTGGGTTATTTGAAGTTTGTGGTAATTTGTTATAGTAGCAATAGAAAATCCACACAGTAGAGAAATACAATCCTACCATATGTCAGGATGGAGGAAGTAGTGGAAATATTTGGTAAATAGCACTAGTGACTACCATAGCAGGGAAGAGATAAAACCACCATTGTTTGCACAGGATATGATCACTTACCTAGAAAAAATATGAACAATAAGAGAGTTCAAGTATACTGAATACAAGAACACAATTTTTAAAAAATTATGATAAGCCCCTAAGAAGTTAAATACCATTCATAGTAGGAACAAAAATAAAAAGCAAACAAGAATTAAATTATGCATGACTATATAATCCCTCTTTGGGTAAAACTTCAATCCCTAATAAAAGACATGGAAGGTAGTCTAAATGAAGATAGCGATATCCCATGTTTTGGAATGTGTGGTAGGCAGAATAATACCCTCCCCCAAAGTTGTCCACATCCTAACCATTGGAACTTGTGAATATGTTACCTTACATGGTAAAATGGTCTTTGCAGAAGACTTTAAGTTAATATTCAGCAATCTAATTCTCAGATTGCTGGAAATCTCAGAAATTAGGAATTTGAAGAAAGGAGGAGCTGAATGAAGCTGAAGAAGATAGGTTTAAAGTCTTAAGATGGTAGAATTTGGCCCCAGATCACCTTCTCATTTCTGCACAACTAACTGTTTCTTTCCCTACTGTATCAGTTATCTATTTCTGTGCAACAAACTACTCCAAAGTTTAATGGTTTAAAACAGCAGTGTTTTATTATATTTCACAATTCTATGTGTTGGTTGAGTAGTTCTCTTATTGTTCTCATCTGAGCTTACTCTTGAGGCTGCATTCAGTTAGGGATGGCTGAAGGATGGCTGGACCTCATTCTGTATGTGGTCTCAGGGCCTCTCTCTGCATGTGGTCACTCATCATTCAGTAATCAGCCTGTGCTTCTCATATAACCATATGAGATGGGTTTTCAAGAGATCAAGCTCATTTACACAGAGACATGACTCATTGGAGGCCTTTGGTGTCAGAGTCTACCATACTCACCCTGACAGAAGACTGGAGTATTATTTTGTTGAAGAGTTGAACTAGACTTGGTATCTGGGGTCAGTGGGCACAAATGAGGGACGGAGTTAACACAAATCAAACGCTTTGAATATCAGCAAACTTATCTCCAAGTTTCCATTTGGAGTATTCTCTGTGGGAAACAGATAAACCTTAAGAAAAATGACCTAAATAGTGATGGTTCAGAGCGGACCAGTGAAATATACAGGGTTCACCAGAACTCTCCAAAGGAATCTGGCCAGTTAAGTAAGCTTGCCTACCAATACAGAACTGCTAATCAGCTTTTTAATGCCTCACTCTTAAATATAAATGGACAGTCAAGGATTTCTAGATATTTTTAGTTGGATGCCTACTATTTCATTGTCTGGGTATGCTATAGTTTTTGTAACTGATCCTCTATTATTAGAAATTTAGATTGCTTTACAAGTTTACCATTATAAGTGATCTTGGAACAAGTAATATTATTCTACATACATCTTTGTATACCTGTCTGATTATTCCTTTGGAACAAATTCTTGAAAGTGGAATTTTGTGTCAAAAGATAGGCATTTTTCATAGGTTTTAAAGGCATATTACCAAATTGGGGTACTAGCTTGATTCAGTGTGTTAGTTTTCTAGTGCTGTGTAGCAAATTACTTCAAAACATAGTAGCTTAAATTGATAGTAAAAATTTATTATGCTCATATTTCCTATGGGTCAGAATTTCAGAAAAAGCTGGGGATTTTAGCTTACGAATTCTTCTGAGGCTGCAGTTAAGATGGAGCCAGAATGTTGTATGCTGTATTCGTTTGAAGACCAGGAAAGGCAGCCAGATAAATGAAAGCTATTATTTTAATGATTTAGCTTTAAAAGTCACATAGCATTACTTTTTTATTCATTCTAAATGAGTTGCCGAAAATGGCACCCATTTGAAGTGGTGTCAAATAATTTGTGGACATATTTTTAAACCATCACACCTAGGAAAATTGTTTTAAGTATCGAAGCATTTTACTCTTGAAATAAACATGCATTTATACTTCAATTTACTGATAGAAAATTCACATTCAAAAATACCTTCTGAGATTTTCACTCTAAGTTACATTTAAAACATTTACCTCTATTATTTTGTCAATTTTTTTTATTTAAACAAAATTTAGAAAGATTGAAAGACTAGTACAATGGAATACTCTGTATATCTTTTATTTGGTTTATCAATTGTTAACATTTTATCACATTTGCTTTATTCCATTATATATTTGTGAATATGTTTTTTTTTTTTTTTTTTTTTTTACTGAACCATAAGAAAATAAGTTCAAGCAATATTACACAAACCGAAATACTTGTGTATGAATCACTCAATAATAAGGTATCTTTCCACATAGGAATAGTTCCTAAGAAAGTTGGCAATAACTCTCTAATATCATTTACTATCTATTATTTCCCAATGATTCAAACAATGTCTTTCAACTATTTTTTTTTTAATTTAGGATTTAGTCAAGGATCACACATTTCATTAGTTTGATCTGTCCCCCATTGTTTTAAATCCAGAACAGTTCTTCCGTTTTTTCACTTTTTCCGTGGCATTGTTTTTCATTACTTGTTGAAGAAACCAAGCCAGTTGATTTGTAGAACAATTCCTCATGGTGTAATTTAACTTGTTCCTCTATTTTCTGTGTTTCCAATAAACTTTGAGTTAGGCCTACAGACTTGATTAACCTCAGGTAAACTTTTTGGACAAAAACATTTTAATATTTCGTGATGCATCACATCAAGATGTGCATAATACAAGATGGCCTCACTATTGATAATAATAAGTTTGATCACTTGATCATGGGGCTGTCACATGTTCCCATTTTTTATTAGTGAGTAATCTATGAGATTACATTTTGGCATTGAATTTTTGCAATATCTTTTTACCCAGTGGTTTTAGAATCCAGTGATTATCCTTGTTTCAATTCACTACTATATTGGAAGTTGAGTTACAAAACGGTGATTTCCTCTTTCTGTCATTTCATCTACATTTATTAGCTGCATTTTTAATAAAGAAGAGGTTTTCTTCTGTTTTAAGTATAGCTATAAGCTTGTAGATTTATAATCAATACTGTCATTCTTTTTAATGTTCAAATTGTTCCAAATCAGTCCATTAAAAGTCCCTGTAAGTCAGCTCCTATGTCTCTTTGACATGACCCAATCAATTTTTGAGGACATCTTTGCTTTGTGAGATAATAAGATGCCCAGGTTCACCTTGAACTTTCTCTGCTCCTGCCCTGGTATTAGCCATTTTTCGACATGTGCTATTCCTTTTAATGGGAAATGGTATTTAGAAACCCATATGGGCATAGGTGAATCTTTAATGATGAATCTCTAGGCACTACTATTGACCTTTTGCAAGAATTTTTTTTGAGTAGTTATTCCCTTCTGAAAGTTTCTCCAATCACTGTGTGTAACAATGAATATAACACTGATCCTCAAAGGCATAAGGCTGACCTGGGAGCCAGATGTCATCTAGGAGCTTCAGAGGTCTGAATGATGCTGAGAAGGCTTGATTAGAGCAGAATCTACCGACTTAGTTTAGACTTCAGTACCCTAAAAGAAAAACGGCTTTTGGAAAAAATTATATTTATTTTCCTTCCTAACTTTCTTACCCTGTATGGGTCATTGAACAGATACAGTTCAAAGCTAGAACATCTTCCAGTTGTCCTCTTTATTGCTTGGTTTACTCTGCCCACAGTATTTGAATAGAGCAATCTAAAAATCGATTTAAGATGAATTAAATAACAGGCTCATTTGCTCAGGGGCCTTATTAATCTCCAGGTTGCAAGTTATTCCAGAATAAACTCTCCCCTGACCTTAACAGGAGAACATAGAATACCCAGTTACTGGATGTGAATATATGTGGTATTTATGTACCATATATATCAAGTATCTATCACATCCAATTTAATTTTATGATTTAAATTTTCTTGCTGCAGCCCTGCTAAAGCAGACAGCAGGTGTCAGGACTCCTCCCATCCTTTCTGGAGTTGACTAGTCTAGAAATAGTCACCTTGTCCAGTCCAATTTCCTCTCCTAAGGATTTGAACCAAAGGATAGGGAAGGAGATATCAGTTGTGAGTGGTTTAACATACAGTTGGGTCTGACAGCTAAGTATAAGGTGAGGAAGTAAAGAAAGATGATTGAGAGGCCATGACAACTAGATATGAATCAGGGATGAAGGAGCCCACACTACAGAAGAAATAGAAAGCTTCTGATATTCCAGCTCTCTGTGCCATTCCCTGTTCTTGAAATCTGTGAAGTTTCGGTATTCTTGAAATTATTTTCTCTCTTGAGTGGAATTAGTTTGATTATTCTTTGTAATAGACCAACCTTGACTCTTAATATTCTAGCATAATTGTGCACATCTGTTTTTTTCATTATTTTTTGTTATAGAGAACCATTGTGTTTTGGGTTATTTTACCTGCAATTATCAGATAAACAGGACATTTTCAAATATTTGCTTAGGAAAAAACTGCATATCAAATATTAAATGAATACAACATCTACTTCTTCTGCAAGAGCAATCAAATGTTTTTGTAGATACGTGTTTCTCTATCTAAGATTTGGATTAATCCACCTACAAGCAATTCAACCAATAAGCCCAGCAAAGCCCTAATCATATGTCAGCCTCATACGTATCTAGCTAGTTATGTTATCTACCAAAATTTGATAGCTTAACTGTGGTAGTACCTATTGTGTAACAAAGCAACACTCATACGTTGAGAAGGGTAAAGTTTATGGTTAGCAAGTCATGACAAAATTAAAAAATGACATACGATAGAAAATATTAAGGGAGTCGAAATTTTGATTTGGGTTACAAAAGGAAAAAAAATTCAGAAGAAAGTGACTTTGGCTAAATGCAGTTTGGTGTGTGTTTGCACTTCTCCTGAGTCGGGCCAACTCCAGAGCTGCCTGTCAGTTCCAGACATGGCCACTGGGACAGTAGGTTCTGAGGTGAGGGGTTAGACGTTGTAGCATACTGTAGTTGTCCCTGCCACATCGTCTTCCTCAGGCTGTGTACCCACCCCCCAGTTGCTTTGCACGTTAGTAGTTAACAGCTCACAGGTGCACCCTTCTCCCAAGAATCACCCTCTGCCAACAAGAACCACCTTGCCTGGACATGCTTGAGAAGTTAGAGCTTCCCCTCAGGGTGGCCCCCGATCAATGTCTGACTGATCTGTGGCTACATCACCCTGGCTGTCTTGTCTTGAGTAGTGGCAGTGTTCCTGTTTCATAGACCCCTGGGTGATCAGGTGAGGGCTAGATTTTGAAAGAAACTACATCTTTGGCTTTTTCCCTGGCCCCATCCTACATTCCTCATGCCTCAGAAGGTTTCACCCGAGGGCATTCTCTCCGGGAAATACTTGCACAGTAATCCCTGTTTCAGTTCTGTTTCTAGGGGATCCAACTCAAGGTAGTCAACTAACGTTTAACTCAACTCAACAAAGACGGTCTTCTACTTTGCTACCGTCTGTTTGCTAGCACAACAGTGGAGGAGTAACTGTCCAGGCTGATCCTTCCATATTCAACTACACGTTTCCTCTGTGAAGTTTCCTCTCCATCTCATTATAATGTATTTACCGTTGAACACCTGGAACCAGAATTGCCTTAGGCAGGAAAATGTCTTTGTTCATGAAAATACCTTGCTGAGTTGTTAGAGGGTCAAAGGAGAGACTCTAAGGCTATGCATTTAAAGAGGGTGATGAACCAAAAAGATTTAAAGATTAAAAGATTTAAAGAGGATGAAGAACCAAAAAGATGGATAGATTGGTCTGCCTAAGAATAAATACAACTTTTACACTGAAGTGAATCAAAAAGGGTAGAGGGCTTGGGAAGGAGTAGGAGAGAAAAATTTGGCAATAAGACTGAAAAAAAAGGCTGGGCACGGTGACTCAAGCCTATAATTCCAGCACTTTAGGAGGTTGAAGTGAGAGGATTGCTTGAGCCTGTGGGTTCAAGAACAGCCTGGGCAACATGGTGAGACCTTGTCTCTACAATAAATAAAAAAATTAGCCTGGCATGGTAGCGCGTGCTTGTAATTCCAGCTACTTGGAAGACTGAGGCGGAAGGATCACCTGAGCCCAGCAGGTCGAGGCTGTGGTGGCCAGGAGTGTGCCACTGCACTCCAGCCTGGGCGATGGAGTGAGACTCACACACACACACACACACACACACACACACACACACACATAATTTCCAGTGGTGAAATGTCCAGAAGATATTACGATCAAGGACATCTAATATTTTTATTGTGAGTTGTGTTGAATACATATATTCCCACTGAATGTAAATCTTCAGTATAAATTTAATTTTCCAGAACATCCTTGTGGGGTAGTGATGTGGGAAATAAGAAGTCATGGCAGTAAAAACACTAGTCCCATACTCACCACCCCTTTGCTGATACCTGCAGTGGGTAGCAACATCCTTTCAAGGGAGCAGTAGGCCAAGTGTCCTGGCAGCAGCTAGCAGTAAAGTGAATGATGGCCCATGGGGACATGAACAGAGGCAGAGAGAAGTAGCTGTGGTGTGAAATTGACTCAGGACAAAGAAAAGGCAAACCCTCCTCACCTCCAAATAAACTAGACAAATATGACTTAGCAGAACTATACATGAAAGAGAAGAACTATACATGCACCCACATACCCCCACACCCATACCCGCCCCCACACCCCAGTGGGTACCTACCTATTGTGACTTCCCAGTCTTCAATAAAATTCTGCCAAAGTGGAACAGAAAGCATTAAAATTCGTAACATGGTTATATAACCTTTATTTTGCTTTTATTTTTTTCCAGAATGGACAACATCAGAGCCTATTAGTGCTGGCCTTGGGAAGATTAAGTGCTTTTAGAAAGCGTACCCTGGTATAAACAAAAGACAAGCACAATCTGGTAACTAAAAATGATTTCCTAAGAGGATAGACATGTACTTTTCTTTTCCCCTTCCAAGTTCTACTGATTTTTTAAATGTCCCATCTCAAACACTCACCTTCATAAAGTACCTACTAGCCTCTTCCTAAGCAGCACAATCTCTTCCTTCTTTGAGCCCTCCATAACTTATCGTTTAAAGAGTTACCAATTTTTTAAAAAAATTTTTTTGTAGAGACAGGGTCTCACTATGTTGCCCGGGGTAGTCTCAAACTCCTGGGCTCACATAATCCTCCTACTTTGGCCTCCCAAAGTGCTGGAATTACAGGCATGAGCAATCATACCCGACCTGAGTTACTGAATTAATATTAAATTTTGCTATGTTTTATAGTGTTATGCCCAGTCAGGACCCATATTGGGAAATGTAAGTTAAGATAGAAACATTTGACTGGTAGAATTTCAAGAGTTTTTATTAGACACATGGAATTCTTCACATCAAGGAAGTTAGTCCATGTGCCGGGCTAACTCTAATTTGGGGAAAGGATGTCGTAATGATTTTATAAGCTCCAAAAAATACAACAAGAGTTAAAACATATAGAGCATGCACTATATATAGGCAAGTTCTTTGCTCATACTAACTCATCTGATTTTCATTGTGAATCTATGAAATAAAGTTTACTATCTATTCTCACTTTATAGATGAGGTAACTGGGGCATAGAGATGGCTTGCTTAAGGCAGTAGCAGAGTCAAGACTGGAACATAAGCAGTCGTCCTGACTCCAATTCATGCTCTTAACTGGTGAGCCTTATTATACGATTTAAAAAAATCTGAATCTACAAATTGCATTCCTCTCCCAACAAGATACTATAGTCACTCACATGACAAAATTGTGGAGGTAGACAGAAAAGAACAGGACCAGGGAGACTGTTTTTTTCTCCTCTGTCCTGGGGTGTCTCTAATTCTATACGCCATAAATTCCTTGTATTTTCTGCTTTTTAACATACAATTTATGTATTCATTAATACTAAAGGGCCTCGGCTATCTTTTTGTCCTACATCTGCCGTCAAACATCTCACATATATGTCATATATGTGCTGGATTGAGTCCCAGGTCCAGAAACGTATTTATTAAGGTAATTATACTAACCCAGTTATGATGAAGGGTAAAGCAGATATATACCCACTCAGTCATGCTCCCTTAAAGAGCTCCTTTTGTAAACAAAGAAAATAAAAGCGAATTTGAAAGTCGTTTCTCCTCTCTGAATTTACCATTCTATTTTAATATTTTGCATTTCTCTATGATGAATAAAATTGTCTGTATGATGAATATATAATTATTTATATTTCTTCTCATTTTCCTTACTATGCTGAACATCCAAAGGGCAAGACAGAATCGTTATCATCCCACATTACTTTGCACAATGCCTTGTTCTCTAAAAAATTATTGAATTGAATTGACTCGAGACATTAGGTACATGTTGTACCTGTCAAGGTTTGAGCAAGAAATAGAACAAGAATCAAGAAGAAAAATCAGAAGGAAGTAGAACAAACAGAAAGAAAGGACTATTTTCAAAGGTGTGGGTTTGGGAAAGGTGGTGATGCATACTGGGATATGATGGGCTGAATGTTTGTGTCACCCCAAAATTCATACGGAAATCCTAACCTCCAATGTTATGGCATTGGGAGTTGGGACCTCTGGAAGGTGATTATTTCATGAAGGTGGAGCCCTCATGAATAGGATAAGTACCCTTAGAAAAGAGACTCCTCATCTTCTTCCACCATGTGAGGATACAAGATGGCAGGCTGCAACCCAGAAGAGAACCCTCACCAGAACCCAACCTTGCTGGCGTCCTGATCTGAGGCTTCCAGCCTCCCAAACTGTGATTTTAAAAAAGTTATGCTGGTAATTTTTTATAGCAACTTGAAAGGACTAAGACAAGGGATTAGTAAGAGCAGGAAGATGTTATCTCCCCTAGGTCTGAAGGAACAAGGAGAGCAAGTGGCTGCTGAAATCAGGCAAGAGCTGTAGCTGAAGGAACTTGGCTGCCTAGCAAGAACTGTTAACACGGGTAGGGGAACACAGCCTCTGCCAAACTGTGACTAGAGAGAGAAAGAGAAAATTGGTGGAGCAGACATCTGGACCTCTTTCTTTTCCTGTAGTCAGGTTTCCTGGAAGGGCCTCCCATTGACTGAACCAACGGGATATTGACAGAGTAGACGAAGCTGGAGAGTAATCTGGAAGGGCACATGGAGAATATGCAGCAGATGTTTATGACAAGGTTCATGCATTTATTCAACACCTGCTGGTTACTTAGAATGTGCAAGGCACCAGACTCACGTGGGAGAAATAAAGATGAAAATGGCACTATTCCTATGGGAAGTGGTTATTTACATTTTGGAAAGGATTCATAATGGCTTGCAGTAGAAAAGGCTTTACTTTTCAAAATGTCCCCAAAGCACGTGCATATGTTTAAAATGAGCTTGCAATGGAAAGTGACAGTTTGCTTTCTATCCTCCTCACCAACAGTCCTCCTTCTTAGAGGCTGAGTCTGTTTAATTCTGATGATAATCTCCACATGTCTAAAAATATGCTTATACTTAAATTTTTCTTGAACAACTGTAGACATTATTAGCTGCCTTCAGAGGACTTCTCTTTAGAAAACAACTCCAGAGAAAAAAACCTGCGTTTAATACAGTTGCTACCCCACCCCACCCTCATGGCTAGCTCTCTACCCAGGCAACCCCACCTCAAAGTCACCACCAGGAAACTCCACCCAGACTTGCAGAGCCTCTGATCAGCTCTTAACATCTCACTTTTGTTACAATTTAATTTAAATTTTTTCATAGTAATAAATAAATGGTTTTAAAAATCAGTTAGCACTACAAAGCTGATAATGAAATAAAAATGGTCCTTGGTTCCTATCCTATCCATTTTAATTTTTATCTGCCCCAAAGATACTGTTTTTACGTCTTTAGCTATTTCTTCTAGTATTTATCTTTATATTACTAAGTATATACTGCTGACATATGTAGGTTGAAAATATTCCTAACAGTTATACAGATAACATTGTTTACAAAATCTCTAAACTATAAAAAAATTTTTTAGCCTTCTAAATTCTGATTTCTCAATACTTCTAATTGAAGTTTTCAAATGAAAATTTAATACATTAAAGCCTAACCAATTATAACAGAGCATAAAGAATGTATCTTAATGCCAGCAAGTAACTAATAGATAGATTCCTGACATATGGATAAACTACATTAACAAACTGATGTTGTTTTAAGTTCATTTTTTAAAAACGTTAAGAAAATTACTATTTAAAAATAGACTCAGCTGGGCTTGGTGGCTCAGCCTCTAATCCCGCGCCTTGGGAGGCTGAGGTGAATGGATTGCCTGAGCCTGTGGGTTTGAGACCCGCCTGGGCAACTTGGCGAGACCTCATCTCTACAGTAAATCAAAAAATTAGCTGGGCATGATAGCGCATGCCTGTAGTTCCAGCTACTTGGAAGGCTGAGGTGGAAGCATCGCCGGAGCCCAGCAGGCTGTGGTGGCCAGGAGCGGCCACTGCACTCCAGTCTGGGCGATGGAGTGAGACTCCAACTCAAAAAAAAAAAAAAAAAAAAATAGACTCGTGTATAAGCATTTTGTCAAAAATTGTTTTGTTTTCAGATCCTTGTTTATTAGAATATATGTTTAATCATTCTCCAATTTCATATTCACTCTTAAAAATACTCATACCCTATGACCTACTGGGACATAAAAATAATTTCTTTCTCTATTTTCCAGCTTTGCATTTTGTAAGATTTTTTTCCTTCTTAAGTGAACTCGTCATTTTCTGTCTTTTTTATTTCATTT
This sequence comes from Tarsius wallacei, assembly GCA_963574415.1. Classification (NCBI taxonomy): domain Eukaryota; kingdom Metazoa; phylum Chordata; class Mammalia; order Primates; family Tarsiidae; genus Tarsius; species Tarsius wallacei. Next base: position 44,926 of record CAUYQG010086143.1, read on the forward strand.
TGATCCTAAATTTATTCTATAATATTACATTTATTTTTCCAGAAATATCTATATACACTAGCTCTGTAGGCATTGTTCAACAAATTTGTAAGAATATGATGTTCCAAAGTTGTTTTTCAAAGAACCAATTCAACTCAATTTCTGGATACCATATTTCCCCATCATTATAAAAACTCTTTTGAAAGCAGTCTTTTTACTAAGTCGTTCGGTATGGTGTCTATTTTGAGCATATGAGCAAGCACAATTATTTTTAAGTCAGAGCAAAGTTACAGCTGAAAATGCCATTCAATTCCATAAACCTTTATTAGCGTGTACATGGATGTCTTCATCACAGAAGGAGGTGCTGAAACGTAAGACAGAACACCTCAATTCAAGAAGTTTATGGAGTTTGGAGTGACGCATATGTGATATAAGTAAGATATGAGATGCATGGAGTTGAGAGGTAAAATGAGTGACACAGGCAAGCAGCACCTATAGGGGTCCCCCGCAAAATGGAGAGATCAATGTGGGCTGAGGTAGTTGATGGCAGGTTCCATGCAGTTATTGGGATTGGAGAGCTTTGAACAACAGACAATACTGTGGCAGAAATAAATGGGTTGGAGGGTAGTAATCTGGGCGACAGTGAGGATGCTAACTCACCTACATTGAGTTGGAGCAGAGAGACTAGAATCGAGCCAATCAGGCAGGAATACTGTAGAATACGACATTGGGGGTAATTTTGGTTGTAAGTCTGTCTTACTACAGATGCTCCGGGGATACACAAAGCTTCATGTTTTGCAAAGTAGACCTTAGAAAAAAATGCAGCAGACTGTGTACCAACAAACTTTAGCCACAAGAAAGAATTCTGTGTTGTATGGAAACACAGAGTGGTTTGAAATAGACGAATGATGATTTAAAAGAGAGCACACTGCAGCCAGGCTCCAAAGTGAGAGAGGGTTCGCACTCTACCTGTAAATTTTCAGCATCAGCTCAGGTTGTTTCAGTGTTACTTGTATCATTCAGCCTCTCCTGCCTGCTCCCACTCAACCACCACATTTTCCTTGCCTTTCTCCTCCTTTCCTTTTTTGCATTCTGATCAAGCTTATAAGGGGTCTGAAAAGACTAGAACTGTATTTGGAGAGCCACTCACACCAGATTTGTGACTAGTCATGCATGGTTCATTAGATTTCATAGTTATATCAAAATGGTGAGAAGCTGCAGACACCGATAGGAGAGCAATATAAAAATATCTTAAAGTGCTTTTGATTAAAATTTGAATTGCTGAAACCACATAGAGTCAAATAAACGTGATGGGAGTGGAGGGTCTCTGTATTTATTACCCGTAGGCTAAAACAGATCAATTCACTGAAAAGCAATGTATCGAAAGATCTGTTTGCTGAAAAACCAATTTGTTGAGCACCGGTTTGCCAAATAGTGATTTAAGGACTAGCAATTAGCTGATTGAGTAATTTATTAAAAGACTTATTTGCTAAATTATCAATATATTTGAAACCTTTTCTACTAACTACTACAGCAGAAGGGCATGTTTAATCATTCTGTTGACAAGAGTGCAAAGAAAATGTGGCTATTTTATTTTTCAACAAATTAACCTAATCTTTCTTGTAAGCATCCTCCTCCCCTTCTCCTACCCTACTGGGTGGTGTGGACCAGGGGAACCACAAATAAGGACTTATCATTATTTATTTTTAAAAATGTTTTATTCTAAAGATGTGAGGTATAATTAAGGTTTAGGTATACAAATGTTCATTATATGCGGAGGTCCAGCCTCCACAGAGCAGGGTCTGAGGTGGGGGGAGGGAATGAGAAAGAAAGACAAGAGACAGCAGGATTGGGAGGTCTCTCTCCTCAATAGGTGAGAGCCCATTTATTATTTAGCATGCTTCTTATAGAGGGCAAAACTGGAGCAAAAC
>CAUYQG010086148.1:0-25751 GCA_963574415.1 Tarsius wallacei
GTGCTTTTAAGGCCTCTAAAGAAGTGTGCTTGTGTGCATGAGTGTTTTTATTCATGTGTAACCCGATACTAGGCTTTCATAATTACGTTGAGTTTACAAAAGCACTACATGGCTACCATTGATTTAGAACTCCATCTCATAATGTCATATTACTATGCATCGGATGTCATTATTTTTCAATGATAAAATTTCTGAGTATAATCTTATATTGAAAGTACACCAGAATAATCACATTTTCTGCTTACAAAAAATGTCATTGCATTTTTGTGTTTAATGTATTTATTTCTCCCACATGTCATCTCAATGTCTCCATGTATTTGCTAAACAATTAGCCTCTAGGACATGGATAAAAGTAAAAAGGCTTTTAGAATTGACTGACAATGGCATAAGTCTTCTCATGCTGATATCAACCTGATAGATCATGTGTTATTCATTAATGATGACAGTTTCACACTCAACTATGGTAGATTCTTGGCACAAATTATTTTATAAATATCTTTGAGAGGTGACTTCTAATTCTCTTACCCATTACTCTATACTGATCTTAATGTCTTGCCTGAGCAACCATATACGGCTGGAGTGATTTGCAGATCTTCCAAAACTAGGTCATATGAAGACTTGAGACTACTTTCTAAACATCTAAAAACTTCATTCTGGAACTGTAAGAAACCATGTAAATTCAACTAAATTTAAGGGGAAACTACATGATGAATTTCTGAAATGACACGATAGAAAGAGGAGCCTAGCAGAGTCCAGACTTCTAGTCAATAATGCCAAAGAACTGTTAGTAGAGTTACATGCTTTTAGATACTACAGGCAATCTTTAGCTAAAGACTCACCCTGCCAACTTCTGTCTTAACTCCTCACCTGTAAATATGTGAAATATAATAAAATGTTTTTTGTTTTCTGATAGTTGGTTTTACAGTTGATGACAGCTATATTTTTATCAATATTAAAACTCTTATGCTCTCAAATATTGTCTTCTTCACTTAAAATTAAAATATTGATTTATTTTAGTTTCTCAGACTCCAAATCCCTTCCCCACAGCTGCACTCATTCTGTCACAGAATTTAGACAAGTTATTTAGGAACCGAATCAAAGTCAAAGAGGTATGCCTTGTTGGAACTATTCTAAATATTTTGCCTTTTTTTGCCTTGGTAAACTTGATATTTCATAATGAGCATGGCTAATAAGATAAGGGGAAATATTTTAAGATACTTTTGGAAGATCTGTGTCCACTTAATTATATCCACTATGGTCTTTTTCATTTACTTATTTGACACTATTGAAAAGAAAACCCTGAGCATTCTGTACTATTGCTTCAGAGCTCTGAAGTTTATTTTCATTTTATAAGATATGTATATATATATATATATAATATTTATATGCACACACACATATATACTTACACATGTATGCAATGCACACATATTCCTCAAGTATATATACATTTCAAACTCTATAATTATAATTTCATGAAGAATGTGAGCAATACCTTCAAATTTAAAAGTAATACATTATACTTATTATCAGGGTAAATAGAAACCTAGCAATACCAATAGGAATGGTCATATATATAGTTGAGCATAAAATGAGAATAGAAATATACATGTGAATCTGTTAATTTCAGGTCACCATAAAGAGGAGAAAATAATTAAAAAATTGTGTGATATATCAAGAATCACATTTACACACATACATGCTCTAATATTGACAAGTTTGAGCAGCTAGATACTCCTAGTCAGGTATTTTTCAAAAAATATTTTTAAAAAATGTTCCACAGAGCACCAAAGGGAAAAAGAGATGACTACTACTGAAGAATTATAATGGAAAGAACAGATGCTGAGGAAGCAAATGTGCTACCTTTCTACATATGCATTCTTTCTTCTCTTAGAATGTAATGTTTACAACAGGTTTATTAAATAATTGTAAATATTAAATATTTATAAAATTGTCTCCTTGATATATATTAATTAACTTTAAATTTAATTTGTAATTTCTACCATATGCCTGTCATGGGAAACAGACAACAGGGAAACCAGAAAAGTGTAATTATGTCTCCAGAACAGTACTCAATCCATACCTATGGGTCATAAGTATTGATGTCAGTTTATTTCTAGTCTTAATCATTTATAATTATTTCATTTTAATCATATTAGTTATGCAAATGTCTCATCTACCCTTTAAAAAACAAGAACACGATTTCACTTATTTTATAAAAGTTGTTATAAGCCAGTCAACACTATCTGCTTTTCTTTTTCATAGTGTAGATCCATAGAGTTTTCTTATTAGTCAAAATAATTTTGAAAGTTCAGGGTGTTCAAAAATCTATTTTGCATCTATTCTTATTTAAGTTTCAAAGTAGGCTCTCATGACAAAGGATGTGTCCTGGTTACTGATTACTTTTTTCTCTGCCAGATTTGATTTGGCTTATGTGACTGAATTTTATGGCATTCCAATGTGGAGTATAAATCATTTTGCAAAGTCAGATGCAACTTATTCTAACAACTTCTGTCATTCATCATCATTTTAAGTCTCCCTTGAGTAAACTGCAATTTGTACCAAATTGTACAATATGACTTGGGGATGTATCATATTGTCTAGAGGAAGTTAAAACTCAGACTGTCAAATTCTTTTCAATTAGGATTTTGTGTAGATTTGAGTTACAGTGAAACACATAAAATAGAATCTGCAGTTGACTTGAGATATGACTGAGAATTATTGGTTCAGGTAGTTTGTCTGATAGACTGAATCTCTAAAAATATAAGCTCTGCCTGGAGCTCTGATATTCTAAGGATATTTAATACTATAAAGTTTTATCTTGAGTAAAAATGAGAAAAACTTTAATACTAAAATTAATCATTTCATCAATGAGTTCAAAATGCTCCATATGTGTTTAAAACTATTTAGATTTTATTATACCATGTATCAGAATTAATGTGGAATTTTTAATACTTTCTTTTATTTTACATTATGTCTACTATGTGTGAAAGGTTGCTGCTTGTAGTTTTTTTGAAGAAGAAGACCACCTTTTCTGATAAAGATAAAATAATTCAAATAAAAACAGTATTACCACCAATAACTGGGTAATGAAGAACTGGGTAAATGAAAAATATCATCTGTTTCTATAAAGAAGTTTAAAGGATCAAGATCTTCGAGATGCTAGGGATATAGAGATGAGGTATTCTCAAAAGATGAGTTAAAATAGGTACCGTCCCCTAGGCTTTCTGAAGAAGTCTTTCTGGACTTCTGCTGTACAAAAGGCTGAGAATGCACACTTGATCTAAGCAGGGGAGCTTATGCTGAACTACTGAAAGAGAGAACTTATGGCAGTCTTAATAAATCAAAGTGACAAAAGTGAACTCTAATATGCCTGAACATGTAGCCAATCACATTCAGTCCCCATCTCAAGGATTTGTCAAGTTCCGAAAATGTGCTAAGTAGGAGTACAAAAATCTAAGTACTAAAATTACTGCTAAAGAGAGGGTTTTGTTGTTGTTGTTTTGTTTTATTTTGATTTTGTTTTGGTCTAGAGATAAAGATGACCATTTTATTATGTCAAAATGATCCACCCAACAGTGATATAAGACATTTCAAAATCTGTGTATTCCCAATAATGCAGTTTCAAAATTCCTTAGATAAAATTTAACACAATTAAAAGAAGATGCAGTCAAATCAATAATCAGATAAAAATACATAAACATACTTTTCCCAGCAACTAAGGAAACAAGGAGATAAGAATATCAGTGACCAACTTTACTATCAAATTGAGCAAACTGATATATGAGTAAGGAAATACACACACTGACATACACACAATGTGCTTTCATACCTCTATACATAACAATACAATGTTTTACATTATTCTGAATATTTATACGGAGCATTTATCAAATACAGAGCACTTATCAAAACTGTTTAATGGGACATAAGAAGCTGCAAATGAAATAGTTATCGTATTTTTCTGGCCCCTTTGGAATTAATCTGGTAAACAAAACCTAATCCTGTAGATTAACAATAGACATCTATAAGTGTTGTAAACTGAAATGTCCCTTCCAACTCAAATTTATGTGTTGAAAGTCCCAAACACCAGTACCTAAATATGTAACCACACTTGAAGATAAAATTTTAGAGAGGTAATTAAAATTAAATGAGGTAATATGGCTGGATCCTAATTCACTGAACTGTTTGTAGATAGAGCCATCAAAAAGATGATTTCATTAAAATGAGGCAAATAGGGACAAGCTCTATTCCAATATGGCTGGTGTCCTTCTGTTCCAAGGGTGGGTTTGCACAATATGACTATCAGACCATTAAGTGGGTAACTACCCAAGGAGGTAGCTGCTTGTATTCTAAGGCCTGGAACATACCCTTTTCTTATGGCTCTCAGAGGAAACCAGTTCTGCCAGCACCTTGTTCTTAGAATTCTAGCCTCCAGAAATATGAGAATATAAGTTTCTGATGTTTAAGTCATCCAGTCTGGCCAAATATCCATCTGGCTCCTACCTCAAGGGTTTGTCAAATTCTGAAATTGTGCAAAAGTAAGAGTTTAAAATTTTGGTATCTTGTCATGGCACCAGAAGACAGCTAAGAAGATTTTTATTCAAAGAAGAAAATCAACAAAATTAATATTTTAAAAAATTATTATAAATGATAAGGAAGATAAAACATATAATAGGATGAAGCTAAAACAGGTAATGGAGGAAAATTAATAACAAAAGTGCATTTATGAGATTAAAAGGAAGCTGAATATCAGTAATCTTAATAATCTAAACTGTTGATTTCAAAACCTAGAGCAAGTACATAAAATAGCATGTAACAAGAGAAGAAAATAAGAAACCATAAAGACCATAACAACTAAGATGGAATTATATATGTGTGTGTATATGTGTGTATGTGTATGTATATACATATATAATACATATTCTAGATAGAGTAAATCAAGACAAAAGTTGAATCTTTATTGAAATAATCAAAAGCTAGACTATGTCAATACAATCAATAGCTCCTTATCAAGAAAACAAAGAAAAAAAATTACCCAGCTCAGGAATTAGAAAGCAACATCTCAACAGATCTGTAGACCTACTAGTACAATAATGACTATTGTGAATGATAATATGACAAAAACTGTAACAATTTAGATAAATTCTTAAAAATACTTCTCAAAATTTTTAACTTGAAAAATAATACTTAAATAATCCAATATCTGTGAAGTTAAAAGAATACAGAACATCTTTAGAAATCTTATAAGACAAAATATCAGTCTCACATGCTTTTTTTATACATGGAAAAAGATAGCAGAAAGACTAAGCAAACATTTCAAGAGAAAAGGAAAAAAAAAATAGAAGACATCATCAAACTATTTTAATGAGACCAGCTTCAATTTGATAGAAAAACCTGACAAGGATATTATATTTTTAAAAAGTTACAAGCCCATTTGCCTCTTATGAGAGTAGTTTTAAAATCTTGAATATTTATTAATCAAATTTGATGATGAATTTTAAAATTGGTATATAGCAGTCAAATATATATAACATGTATAGATGACAGCATACATGTTGAATTAAAGATAATATGATGGTCATGTTGTGCATGTCTGCTCTTGGAATATAAGAACACCAGCTATACTGGAATAGAGCTTGTTACTATTTGCCTCATTTTAACTAAACCACCTTTTTGATAGCCCTATCTCCCAATAGTTCAGTGAATTAGGATTCTGCCATATTATGTGAATTACAAGATAATAATCAATTCTTTTTATAGCTTTAATAAACTCTCAATCAAAATACATTTTCAAAATGATTTCAAAATACATATCAAAATATGAGAGGCTTATAAGAGTTCCAAAGCCTTACAAAACATTTAAAATTAGAGGACTTGTATTTCCAAATATAAAACATTCTTATAAGACAGTAATAAATGAGACTTTCTATAAGTAGAGAATAAACACTCAATCCAATGGAATAGAATATAGACCCACCAATATTAACCCCTGCTAATGAATATAAAGTCACTTGAATTGATCAAAGGATGACAATGAGGGAACCGGGCAGTCACATGCAAAAGAATGAACCATACCATGATCTTAGATCGTGAATAAAAAATAGTTTTAAAAAACAAAAGAAAACTAACTTTAAGACCTAAAACTGTAATATTGTTATAAGAAAATATAGAAAAAAATCTTAATGACCTTGAATCTCACAATAGTTTCTTAATTATGACACCAGAAGCTCAGGTCACCAAAGGGAAAAAAATAACACAAACTTTACTTAATCAAAATTTTAAAGACCACTGTGCATGAAATTGTCCTATCAACAAAGTAGGAAATTAACCCACAAAATGTCAGAAAATATTTGGATATCGTATGTCTGATAAGGTGTTTATATCCAGAGTATATAAAGAATTCTTACAAAATAGCCAACCTAGTTTTTAAAAATTGGTAAAATATATGAATAGACATTTCTCTAACAAAGATATACAGTTGTTTGATAAGTACATGAAAAGATGTTCAACATTATTAGTTTTTAGGGAAAAACAAGTTAAAAACAGTGAAATATCACTTCACACATAGAAAAATAGTGATTTTTGAAATAACCAAAAATTTAGAATCTTAATGTACTATTGATGGAAATATAATACTGTGTAGCTGCTGTGGAAAATAGTATGGTAGTTCCTCCAAAAATTAAACATAGAATTACCGTATAAGCCAATATTTCCACTTGCGAATATGCACTTCTAAAATGTGAAAGTACATACTTGAATAGGTATTTTTACACCCATATCCATAGCAGCATTATTCATAGTAGCGTAAAGAGAAAGCAACCCAAGAGTCCATCAACAGATAAATGAATAAACAAATGTGTTGACTACATACAACAAAATATTATTCCGGTTTAAAAAAGAAATTCTTACACATACAAAAACATCAATGAAGACATTATGCTAAGTGAAATGAATGGTTATAAAAGGACAATTTTTTTTTATGAGGTACCAAGGGTAATCAAACTCATAGAGACAGAAAATGATGATTTGTCACTGCCTGAAATGAAGAATGGGAATATAGTGTTCAATGGGTCCAGAACATCAGTTGCATGATATGAAAAAGGTGTAAACATGAATGGTGAAGGTTGCATAACAATATGAATAATGTACTTAATGTCACTGACCCATACAATCATAAATGGGTAAAATGTAAAATTTTATGTTACTTATATTGTATGCTCCCTACATACCCAATGACTTTTATTTGCTAATGAAGATTCACACTCTTTTTGATATTATTTGGTCCTTGCCTAATGCTGTAAGCTAACTTTACAATTCTGTCTGTATTTCTTCATTTCTTTTATTTTCTTTTTTAATATTCTCTTTATTTCTGGTAGTTGGAGATTGATTCTGTCTTGTGGCCTTGAAATTAATATTTTTTTCTCTGAAGTATTTTTCTTTTAGCTGGCTCATTCTAAATATCTTAGTTTCAGCTGGAAAAATAATTTACTAAGGGAGATTATATTGATTAACACACTCTCACACACACTCCATTTTTAAATTTCTCTCTCTCTCTCTCTCTCTGTCTGTCTGTCTCTCTCTCTCTCTCTCTCTCTCTCTCTCTCTCACACACACACACATACACACACACAGCAGTATGCAGTATATGTATTTTATTGCTTAGTATATGTCCACTATATTGTTTCCTACAATACAGACTAGTTTTCACTTATTTGCCTTTAATTGATTTTTTTCTTCTTTAAACTGAATATAATATTACTGAGATCTGGAACACTTTATCTCATTTAATGCACTATTCTTTCATTTAAAGCTAGACTGTCACAGAAGCATATTTCAGAAAATATGTTGATTAATTAATTTTATTTGCTACAAGTTATATGTCTCAAATCCACACTTATTTGTTTTAGCAAAGTCTTTAGTGTACTTCATTCTCTGTTCTTGAAGCTGAAAGTTAATCCAGTTAATTTATGTGCTATAAAATGAAGTCAAGTTGGCAATTTAGATATCAGGATTAGAGTTAGTACTCAAGGATGAGCCTTGGGATCATGTGTATTTTTAAATCTATGTTTGTGTAGTAGATCAAATAAAGATAATAATAATAATTGAACTGTGGAGAATAGAAGAGTATATAACTTACATGAAGTTTTTCCGGCTAATACAAATACCCTGTCACCAAGTAAGGCAGGTTTATAATTCAAGTGGGCCCCAGACACTAGTCACTTTAGCATAAAGGAAGGATTGGTAGTTGCTGGTCACTACAGGGATAGGGAGGGAGGGAAGAAAGAGGGAGGCACATGGCAACACAATGGATACTTGGTCCACTACCGGGGGAGTGAGGACCAGCTAGAAGGCAAAACTTCACCGACACGTAATCTACTTATGTAGCAAATTTAGATTCTCCACAAATCTAAAATAAAATAAATTTAAAATAGTAATAAATAAATAATATATTCACATTATGGTTTAAATGTTTGTGTCTCTACAAAATGTTTAAGTTGAAGTCCTAACCCCCATTGTGATTATATTTGGAAGTGTGGCCTTTGGTAGATGATTATAATGGCAGACTCTTTAGTAATGGATTTAGTGCTTTTATAGAGAAGGCCTCAAAGAACTGTCTTGTCCCTTGCATCATGTTATGACACAGAGAGAAGGTGCTATCTATGAGCAAGTAAATCTTTGAGCAAGTGAGCCTTCATCAGACAACAAATCTGCCAGCATCTTGATCTTAGACTTTTCAGCCTCGAGAATTGTGAGAAAAAAATTTATGTTGTTTATAAGCTACTCAGACTACAGTATTTTGTTATAGAAGCCCAAACAGACAAAAACTATTTTGTTATAGATATGCATACATAATATATGTAATATATATTCTAAAAATATATATATATATATAAATTAGCATGATTAATACATTTTCTGTCATATGGCAAATTATCATTAAATTGTAAGCATCCATTATTATGAATGGCAAAAATCACATTAAAAATGTAAATACATTTTAAAATTTGTTTTAAGCATATCAACAAAATTTAAACAAATAATATAATATAATAATATGCAAGTAAATTACAGAAAGTTTTTTACACCTAGAATTTGGAATATTTTATATGAATTTCACTCATGTAGTAAGTACTTAGGAGAAATCAAAAATAAAAAATGGTCACAGCAACTTACTTTATTATACAAAGACAGTACTGAGATTTTGTAGTATATTGTTATTCATGAAAAATACTGTTACATGAGAGCAATGTTATGAGTGAGTTTTTATGAATCAATTTTTTTCAAATATAAAATAACATTAATTCATTTAACTGAGAAGTAGAGCATTTGTTTCTCTTAGAAAGTTCTTGATCATTTTTCTTTAATACTCCTCAAATCATTTTTATTCTAGAATTATTTCAAGAAAAATAAAATGCTATCTGATTATTCTGCCAAAATACTGGTTTATTAAAATTCTGATTGCTTATAATCAATCAAACTCCATTAAATGCTTACAATGAGATTTAACACTACTTCTCTTTTTATAGATATGCACTATAGTAAAGTCACTTTAAGAAAACTTTTTTTTTAATTTTCCCTCTTGCAAAAAAAAAAAATCTCTTCATAATTCCTTCTTATTGATCTATGTAAGATTTATAAAGCAGCTGTCTATCATGCCTGGCAGACCAGATAAAAGCTTAAATATCTCTTCTGCTGATATATTAAAGGCTCAAGGAGTGATGGTGATTCATTGAGATTCTAATGAACACTGTGCTTTTTCTCAAGAGAATAATGTTAACTCATAACTAATAAAACTTGTGAACATCTATGCACTGAATTTTAACAAGTATAATATTTAAAAAATGGATTGTATGGCACAAGAATAGTTTCTATCTCCAGAGCGTCACTCACTAAACATTAAGATATGTTCAAAAATGAGAATATGGAATGAAGATTTCAGAGTAAATATTATATTTAGAAATGTCTATATATTCTTATACATACAAAAATCAAGCTAAAGTTACATTATGAAAACTCACAGTTGATATTTCATAATTTAGACATTTAAGCTGTTGACCACCAGTGGCTCAAAACCACACAAAATAAATAAATATGGTTTGGAGAGGAGACAGGAAGAGAAATTTTATAGAGAGAGCTTGTCTTCTACAGTGATATTAGCATGAGAATTTTGTTACTACTTTGTCACAAACCTATTGAAATAGCATTCATGGGGTCACTAAAAGCTTGGAATATATTTGACTTCCATTGGAAAACAATCCAGAATGTCATTCCTTAAAAAATGATGGAAATAGCACCTCTAGATTCAATCTGTCTACACATGTGATTCTTAAACACACGCCTGCATTGCAGTCCTTTTTAGGGTTTTGTAAAACACAGATTGCTGGACCTCAGAGAATTTAATTTAGTCCGTCTGTGCCAGGCAGGTACATTTGCAATCCCATGCAATGCAGTTACTGATAGCCCAGGTACCACATTAGAATCACTGCACTAAGGGAATTTAGTGTAGACAAGTGTAGAGTTTAGTTTAGACAAGGTAATGATTCACCCAAATTTTCATAAGTAATAAGTTTTAGAGACAATGATTAAATCAAACTTTCTAACCCTAAAGCTAAATATGAATTTGACAAAAATTCATTAAAATTTTGGGGCTGTTTGTTATCACCAACAACTACGAAAAGTTGGAAAAGTAATACATTTATTAACAGAAAATAACAGGACAGGCTTGTTTCTCTGCCTACCCAACTGCCTACAGATAATACAAAATATCAGAAACTAAGCACAGTTATACCACCAAAAACAACTGTCCCTACTATAACAGCAGCCTAAGGCTTGGATAACCAATGCCAAATTCAGGGGGCGATTCATATGATAATTGGATGACAAATTCTTCTAGGAGCAGAACAGAAGGCGGAAATATTTGCTCATATGCCTGCCATGAAATGTTCATCTTGTTGACATGTGAAATCATGAGTTTAATTCCATGAAAACTCAATAGCTCTCTCAGAAATAACAAAATTGAGGCCGGGCTCGGTGGCTCAGCCTGTAATCCCAGCACTCTGGGATGCCGAGGCGAGAGGATTACCTGAGTACACAGGTTCGAGACCCACCCGGGCAACTTGGCGAGACCTCATCTCTACAATAAATCAAAAACTAGCTGGGTGTGGCAGCGCATGCTTGTAGTTCCAGCTACTTGGGAGGCTGAGGCAGAAGGATCGCTGGAGCCCAGCAAGTCGAGGCTGCGGTGGCAGGGAGCGTGCCACTGCACTCCAGTCTGGGTGACAGAGCGAGACTCCAACTCAAAAAAAAAAAAAATTGTCCTACAGGGGCTTTTATATATATATATATATATATATGTTTTAACTCACTCTTTCTACTCTTATTCTCTCTAGATGATTCCAAGTCACAATTTTTGCATGTTAAAGAGTGTATTTTATAGATTGCTGTGTAGCATAGACATTCATGTTTTGTTTGGAAGATTCTAAGGGAGAATCATTTAATTTGACTCTTCTAGCTTATACAATTTTCTTATATTTCTTTACTGGTGGCTCTTTTCTAAACCTCAGATCACCTTTACAGACCCTCCTCTGCTTTCTTCTTCTACCTCTTGGTAACTTCTGATTTCATTGGGCCCATCCTGATTATCCAGTCTCCTTGTCTTCAACCAACTGATTACAAATCTTGATTCCATCTAAAATCTTAATACCCCTTTGCCATGTAATCTAACATCTTCACAAATTCTGGGGGATTAGGACATGGACATTTTGGGGGTGGAGGACATACTTCTGTCTTCTACAACAGGAATTATTGATTATCCAGATGCTAATATGCCTTTTCTTAGTGCTACCTTTTCATCAGCCTGATATAAGTGTCTGCAAGAGAGTGATTGATTGATTGATTGATTTTCCTGGGAACATCTCTTGAAGATTTTAACTGCTCTGCTAACCCTCCATGTTTCCTGCTGTCAAGACTTGTGCTAGAGACATAGTAATTTCACTGTCTGTATTTGGTTACTTAGCTCATTGAAATGGTCACTATCTTCACTTTCCCACTGTGATAGAATAATGGATAGAATTATGCTCCGACCTATAAGATATCCACATTCTAATCCACAAAAATCTGATAATCTGTTACCTTATGTGGGAAATGAATTTTGGAGATGCGATTAAATTTAAGATCTTTAATAGGAAGATCATTCTGGATTATCTAGGTGAACCCCTTGCAATCACAAGGGTCCTTATTAGAGAGAGGTTGGAGTGTCAGGGAGATGATATGGAAACGAAAGTAGAGGTGAGATAGATAGATGGAGATGACAGTTCGATCATCATCTAGTTTAAACTATAGATCTTTCTGTCTCTTTTCTCTTTGTGTATGTATGTGTGTGTGTGTGTGTGCTTATATATATATGAAAATGCTATGCTGCTGTCTTTGAATGTGGAATAAAGAGCCATAAGCCAAGGAGTACAGATAACTTGATCTCCAGATGTTTAAAATAATAATTTTGTGTCATTTTAAGCCAATAATTTTTGGATAATTTCTTACAGCAGCAGTAGGAAATGAATGCATCTATCTACTAGATTTTAGAGTTTCAGTGGATAGAAAATAATTGAAGTGAAAACAAAGCCTGGAGCTAAAAGGGCCACTGCCTGACATGGCCAGCTCTTTATGTCTCTTTCCAAGCTTTCCAAATGTTATTGTCTTTGGGTCAGTGTTTCAAGAAACAAAAATTAATTTTAGTATGATTTTCAGCAAACTTTTAGTCATATTCTAGCTTAAATTTAAGAAATGTATCCTGAGTATGTAGAGATTTCCACTGTTGCCAAAAACCTGTCTTAAAAGACACCAATATTCAACCAGTCACAGAAGCCTTGTCGCATATGAATCCAAATAGCCTCAGAGGTTATTGTTTTTAGATTGTTTATTTGGCATTTCAGCCTCTGGGAATCAGGTGACTGCCATTGCTACAACATTTTCTAAAATAATCAGAGACATTCGCCCTGACTAAAAAAACAAATTTATCTTTCCTCTGAGAGAAAACTGTGTGAAAACAAAACAAAATAAAACAAACAAACAAAAACACACAAAAACTATTTTGTCTTTTTCTTGTGGGGAGGCTACCATTTTATTTACTTATGACAGACTACCACTTTCATTTTATGTAAAAACTCCTTCCTCAGGTCTGCTCACTGACAAGCTGACCAAGACTATGGTTTTCTCTGGGCCTAGACAGAATTCCTCTCCAGGAATGTTATGTTTTTCAGGGCAGTTTTTTGTTTTGTTTTGTTTGAAGCTACTAAGGTCTGATAAAAATATTTAAAATTATCATTCTTGCTCATCCTTTCTGAGCATTCTTTTTGTATCAGTAGAGATTATAATATTATGCCTAGAGCATAACGGGTTACATTCATAAACTCTTACCTTCGTTTTTACCGGAAATCCATCCAATGTTTGAAAACATTGTGAAGTTATGTTGCAAGAGTAAGCTCTTCATCATGCAATGGAATTCAGTAAGCATGCAGTGCTTTGGAATTCCACACTCATCTCAGCAAACTATTTCCAACAGCTTCATAACCATCTGTCAAAATAAGCTGACTAAAATTCCAGGAGTTTTAAGTGGCCCATTATGCAGACACTCCTTGGCCTGAAATTTTAGCAATCCCAGATGCAGTTCCGACATTAAATAGGTACAAATCATAGTTTACAAACTGTGGAATGTAAAATGGATTGCTTACTTTTTTAAATTTTTTAAAATGTCAATTTAAAAACTCAATTTAATCTTGACTATAAAGCAACCATTTTTCCAAGTTGATGGTGAATTCAGTCTTTCCAGAGGCTATTTCTCTCTGAACGGAGTCTAGGTTTATAAACCAAAATATTATAGGGACACTTCTCCAAACTGAGTCCTTCATCTCTTAAAAGTTCGGTTTTCATATAAACGTAAAATAATTTTACATAATGTTCATATAAGAAACCTGTAATAGTTCAAAACATCCTTTAATAAAAGCCATAAGGAGTTGGAGACTGTTGGGGACTTGACTGAGTCCCAAGGCAACACAGGTCATCATATGGTGAAGTGCCTAAGCATGCTAGCCCTGGTATTTCTTTTCCTGTAAAGCCACCAGTCCCGCTTCCAAGATAACTCATTAATGCCTTAACCCATTAATTAATCTATTGAATCATTTATTAAGTCAGAACTCTCCTGACCCAATCATTTTTTAAAGAGCCCACCACTACATACTGCTACACTGGGGAGCAGTTTTCAGCATTAGTTTTGGAGAGGACAAATACTCAAACCACAGACCCTTACAATCAAATGAACTGAAAGATAACTATTATAGCATGCAATATGTGCCATGTTCCATCTCTTTTTCCCCACTGGAAAATATGTTCCAAGCTTCTGCCTCTTTGCCTCCACTTGTGATGCATGTGCATAACTTTTAGGCTGATGAATTTAATAAAAAAAAATTGACTTTAAAGTGTATGTAAAAACCAATAATTATCACTGCCTTTTGCTCACTCTTACTTTTCAGTGATTCTACTTCCCAAAATAAAATTTCACTTCAGGATCTGTGGTGTGGGAACCAAGGCCAACATGCAGGATTTTTATGTTAATTTCTCAATGTATTGTGTTTAAAAATCATAATAAAACTGCCTATGACATGTAATATTAATATTAAACTTTAGCCAACTTACTAATTCTCACTTTGAAAATTACAAGACTGGGAAGTGTTTTCGTCCCCTAGAAAAACAAAAACTCTCCCTAATATTACTGAGTATCCCTGGGAAAAGGATATCCTAGGATGTACTTGCCCTAGTGCTCCTCCAGTGTCCTGGGCACTGGGATTTCTTGCTATTGTCATGTGGCTAAACCATTGATTGTCACTATTAATATGTCATATGAGGGTGTTCTGATCCATGTTTTCAAGGAAAAGATCCTGCTTTAAAAATGATCTCTCTAACCGGATGTGGTGGCTCCTGCCTGTAATCCCCAGCAGTTTACGAGGCTGAGGAAGGAGGATAGGTTCAACATAGGAGTTTGAGACCAGTCTAGGCAAAATAATCTTTACATAAAATAAATAAAATAAACAATATAAAATAAAAAAGTAGCCTCTCAAGTTCCTTCTTCTACCTTCTATTTTAAAGTACTGTATATGAATTAGGATTACATATAGCCCATAAAACCTCCAATAAGTCACCTTTAACAAGATTACATTTACAAGCAAAATCCAGTATAAGTTGTAAGGACGACTTAGAAAATCACCCTAAAGTCAGAGTTCTTCTATTTTCATGCTTAACCATCCTCATCCTCATCCTTTGTGCACTTTGGCACTTAAAGTTTGCCTGAAGTTATCTGTTTTGGATGACAAAATTAATTTTATTCACTAATAAAATTAGGCATTACTATTACTGTTTCAGTTATATACAACATCAGCAAAATCTTCTTCTACTCTGTGTTTTAGCCTATTTCTATTATGTACAACAGAGTACCTGAAACTGGGTAATTTAGTAGTAAGGATTCCATCTCAAAGTTGAAGATGGCCGCTTGTATGGCAGCCATCAGAGGCTGTTCCAACCAGCTGGAAAGGGAAATGATTGAAGAAAGTTACAAGAATTTTAATTTTCCTACAGTATTATTAACTTGTCTTCCTCTCTCTATGCAGCTCTGATGCATCCAGTCTTTTGGGGAAATCTATTGTCCATATTTTGGACTCTTGTCTGAGAAGCTAACAGCATTGTCAGGAGACCCACCAAAATCTAAATCTCAAGTTTCCTGTCTCATTTGCTAGAACTTTGCTCCTTATATCTTGTCTGATATAAGAAATAGGGAGGAAGACAGTAGCAGAAAGAAGTGTGGAAAAAATAAAGGAAAATGTCTCATTCAGCAAGTACTCTTTAGACAATTATTTTGTCATACACTGGAACCACAGATTTAGGGAAAAGTGCAGATACTGATATAATTATTTTGACTCTGGTGTGTGCTACTGACATGCTTAGACTTATACATAGAACATTCTGACACTGATATTTTACATATGTTTTGGAGATGCATAAATAGGAAGGTTAGATGAAACACATTGACATCTGTTTCTCTCTCTCTTTCATATATATTAGGATCTTGCTGAGCCTAAGTCAGAACAAGCTTAGAAGCTTTCTGCAGATGAAGACTCATCCTATCCCAAAATTATTCACACATGTAATTTATTGGTATTTAACAATAAGCATATTTGTTTATTATTATTATTATTATTATTAATTTTAGAATAAGGGGATACACATGTATGTTCGTTACATGAACATATTGTAAAGTGATGAGGATTGGATCTCAGGTGGCCCATTTCCCATATGGTGAATATTGTGCCCCAAGAGTAGTTTCTGAACCCTAACTCTAACCCCCTCTTTCTTATTGGTGTCTTCAGCTTCTATTATTTCCATTTTGTAACAATTTAGCTCCCACATATGAGTAAGAACATGCACTCTTTGGTTTTCTGCTTCTGAGTCAGTTCACATAGGATAATGATCTCCAGCTACATCCATGTTGCGGCAAAGGACATGATTTTTCTATTTTTTGTGGTTGCCTAGCATTCCGTGGTGGATATATGCCACATTTTAAAAATATTAATTCAATCATTCAATTCTTGGTGGGCACTTACGTTGATTCCATGATTTTGCTATTGTGAATAGTGCTGCAATGAACACGAGTACAAAATATTTTGGGACACAGCAAAAACTGTCCTGAGAGGAAAGTTTATAACACTAAATGCCTACATCAAAAAGATAAAAAATCTTAAATTAACAGTTTAGACTTGCTCAAAGAACTAGAAAAACAAGAACAACCTAAACCTAAAATGAGTGGAAAGAAATAACAAAAATCAAAGCAGAACTTAATGACAGAGATCAAAAAAAGAAAAAAAAAATACAAAGGATCAACAAATAAAAAAGTTGATTTTTTGAAAGAATAAACAAAATTGACAGACCACTGCTAGACCAACCAAGAAAGAAAGAGATAAAATTAAAATAAATTTAATCAGAAATGTCAGAGAGTACATAACAACTGATAAGACAGAAATAAAGTTAATCAGGGACTAATATGAACACCTCTATGACAACAAACTGCAAAAACTGGATCAAATGGATAAATTTCTAGAAACATAGATACCCTGAATAGATCACTAATGAGCAATGAAGTTGAATCAGTAATACAAAATTTCCCAACAAAAAAAGTCCAAGGTTGGATGAATTCACAGCTGAATTTTATCAGACATACAAAGAGGTGTATTTACTTTTTAATGTGTATGCCTGAGCTCCAATTTGTTATTTTCCATGGCATAATGTCAAACTTAGGCATTTTCAATTTTGTGAAACTTTAAAGGAAATTCCAAACAAACCTAAGTTAACAACAGAATAAAACGTAGGAGAACTTGCCCTGACCAGAGCTATCAACTAAACCCAAACTATAAAAGAGCAAAGGTATTTGCAAGGTGTACACACCTGTGCAGCTGAACAAGAAATGCTGGAAGGTTCGTTTCACGGAAATGTATTTCACTAGGAAAGTTAATGCTAGGCTTGACCTTTGTGCACTCGCTTTGCTATTATCACTGCAGTGCCCAACTCACATGTTAAACAGAATCTGTTATTTCTATAGATATGTGTTTGTTAAAAGGTAGGAGAACATCCTGAATTCTAGTAAGCAGACTTCTTATGCTTTTCTGGGTTTGGTATAGTCAGTTATAATAAATAGTTTCATTGGTATCAAGGGTTTTGTACTTCTTTTCCTTTGTTGGGAAAAATAAAGCTTCTTTCAATATACATGCACATATAATAATGTAAATACGAATATTAATTGCAGAAGATTACCTTCAAAATATCTTCATCTTAGTTCTCATGTTAAAATGAATATGTTGAGAAGATCCCAAATGATAATTTTTCAAAATTCTGGTGCAAAAGAAAATAATTTGTTTACACAAATATGCACTCATAGTAGGGAAGTATAAGATAGATTCCATTCAGCTAAAGTTACTCAATCTTTCCAAGATCCCAAACAAATTTTAAATGGAGCCATGAAATAACTTTAACCACCCCCTATTGTATCAGGCTTGATGAAAGTCATGAAGGGTTCTTCTCTTGTGAAGCTTACTTTCCATGACTCTCTTGCTGCTATGGACTATTATGGAAAATTGATAAAGAACAAGGAGGTTTTATATACCACATACCGTAAAGTAAGATCAACTACAAAAGACAAAACAAAAAACAACAAAAAAAAACTTTTTTTGGCAAATTTTATAAGGCTTCTGTGGGGTTAGTAGAATCACATTCCTTTAGAGATAAATAAAGATAAGACACTACAGAGAAATTATGTAATGATATAATGAAGAATGGAATCAGTGAAGGTTAAGTTTAAATAAGTTTAAATTCAGGCTCTTTCCTTTATCAGCTGAGAGACAATGGGTACATTTTCTTTCTTTCTTTTTTTTTTGGTCTAACCTCATGTCTCTAATTTATAAAATGAGCACAATAAAAAAATACATTTGGAAGTCCTGTCATAGTCTTTCCTACAAAATAGTTATTAAATAAATTGTAGCTTTTATTATTATATTGTTGTGAAATTTTAAATATAAGTTTGTTATTTTTTAGTAGACAGAGATTAATATAGAAACTTTATTTGCCCTAAGATTTCTTTAAAATAGCCATTGAGCAACTCTCACATATTTCAAAATATTACCATCTTAAAACATTAACTTTGCAATATAGAAATAGGATCTTATAACTCAAATGAATCTCAAAAATGAATGCTTTCATTCAAATATTATATAATAGAGAAAACAAAAATGATGAGGGACACATCAATTCAGTTGAACACTTTTGAACACACATATGTCTAGTATGTGTTATTTTGGAAACACAAAGCTGAATAGAATGTGTTGCTTTTCCTTAATCAGTTTATATAGTTTTTAGAAAAAAAATAGAGGTATGACTCATATCCTTGAACTGGACTCAGTACTCTTTTGGTCTCATAATATTGTTTGAGGAAAATAATTATCTTAGTTAGCTGGTCTTATTGAAAACAAATTTACTTTGACCTCTGGTACTCTCTCGTAGTTGGTAAATATTTTATTATTGAATTCATACTATTATTACTGCAATTATGCTTTCAGTCTGAATAAAATCAAATATTTATGTCTACTTAAAGACTATTGAAAACACTAGTTTATAGTATCGTGGAAGTTTATGCAGTTATGATAGAGGAGGGATTCAGGAAGAGTTTCAAATTGTTTTCTTTTGTATTGTTGCTTGTTAATGACTAATATATGACATTGTAGTCGACTGCTTTAATTTTAAAACACATATAACTTGCTTATCACAATGAAGTACAATGTGAGTTTTTATTATTGGTGCAAAAGGAGTAAAATAAATTAAAATCTACTTTTAAAACTAATTAATTCAAATGTGACCTTTGTTATAGATCATTTTATGTAGAAGATAGGTAAAAGTTTACATACACCACTAAATATTACTGCAAATAATAAAGGTAAAAAATACAATGGGTCAATTCTATTCAACTTAAAATAATTATGTGTGAATATTCCACTAAATCTGTGGAGAGTCTGTAAAAAATGGTAAAACTTTAATTATAGTTTTTAAAAAAAATTCTAACTGAAGGGGAAGATATAGAATGTCCCCTGAGTGAAGTAGTAAATCTTTCAAATATGTTGATTACCATAAATTGATATGTAAAACAGTAAACTCATTATAAAAACACATTTTTTGGTCTGAATTAAAGAAAACATTATAAAGTTTATTAGAGTAGTCAGTTGCTGACATACAGAAAGATGATTTTTGCAGTTCTAGATATTACAAATTTTTTACAAAACTAGAATAACTTAAATATTTTGGGGCTCACACTATGATAGACAAATGGAAATGCATATAAAAATTCAGAATATTCATCTCTAATTCATTATGTTATACTTAGGACATCTATTATACATGATATCTCACCAATACAACTCCTAGACTTTTCCTCAAACAGAATGAAAATGTATTATTTATATATAATTTAAACAGGAACTGTGTAGGAATAGCTTACATAAAAGATAATGCTGTTTTCCTCATTTAACAGAAATGGTATTTTAAATTATAGTGAGATATGAAGCATTTAATGAACGGTGCTGTGATAATTGTGTTGTACTCTAAAATAAATTTCAGATATAATTTTAATTAGATCAATGTTATAGTATAATTAAACACAGTAATGTATAGTTAAACAAATTTATTTTTAAAAAGGGTTCTAGAACAAAGAGTGATAGAAGACAGCAGTAAACTTAGCATGAGTTCTTAGCAGATACACATCTTTCCTAATACAGAAAATTTCGGATTCCATACCTATGTTGTGTCCCTAGTGACATCTCTTAAACATTGCCAATACATTACTGTATTGTCCAACTAGTCTCAGTCTCAGTCATGTCGTCAGCTTGTACATGGATAAAGTTAATACCTAATAGAAAAGCAAAAATATTTGCCCAGATATAAAAAGAATATATAGAGAAATAAAAGGAAAAATTGTAAAGTGGGCCACGGTGCCCACAGTTGCCTGACAACCTCTCATGCTGTTTTGATTCGAAATGATAATATAAGTTTACATATATGATCTGATCTGATTTAGATTTCATGGGAGGATTCACATAGGATGTGTACCTTATAAAGCCCAAAGGAAATCCACAAACCCTACTCTGGCTCAAAAACATTTTCCACATAGACATACTCATATATTTTTTTAAATTTTATTTTATTATAAGAATGTGGGATACAAGTGAGGTTTAACTACATAAGTAGGCTGCATACCGGTGAAGTAAGGACTTTTAATTGTCCCTCACTCCCCCTGGTAATAAACCAAGTATCCTTGATGTCATGTGCCTCACACCCTCCTTCCTCCCAATACCTCCCTTTTGCTAATGTGACTAATGTTCAAGGCCCACTTATGAGTGAGAACATGCAATATTTAGGTTTTTGTTTCTGTGATACTTCATTTACTGTGTTGGTCTCCAACTCTATCCAATTGCTGTGACATCCATGATTTTGTTCTTTATGGTTGCTTAACACTTCATTATATAAATGTACTTCATTTTCTTTTTCCAGTCCACTTTCAATGAAAAGCAGGGCTGATTCCATGTTTTTGCTATTGTGAGTAG
Organism: Tarsius wallacei; assembly: GCA_963574415.1. Taxonomy (NCBI): domain Eukaryota; kingdom Metazoa; phylum Chordata; class Mammalia; order Primates; family Tarsiidae; genus Tarsius; species Tarsius wallacei. The sequence continues at coordinate 21,189 of CAUYQG010086148.1, forward strand.
TGTGAAGATAAACATGCATGTGCAGGTGTTTTGTTTATTTGTCTGTTTGCTTTTTGTAGAATTATTTATGTTCTCTTGGGTATGTTCCCAGGAAAGGGATTGCTGGATAGTATGGATGGTAAGTTTCTAAATCTTTTAGGACTCGCTGCGCTACTTTCTATAGAGGTTGAACTAGCTTGCACTCCCACTAACAGTGTGAAAGTTTCCTTTCCTCTGCACCAGCACCAGCATCTGCTGTTTTTTTACTTATTAATAACAACCATTCTTATTAGGGCTGGATGGAATCTCATTGAAGTTTTGACTTGCATTTCGCTGGTGATTAGTGAGTCTGAGCAGTTTTTCATGTGTGTGATGGCTGCTTCCATGTCATCTTTTGAGAAGTGTCTGTTTATGACCATTGCCCTCTTTTCTTTCTTTTTTTTTTTAACTTTGAGTTTCTTGTAGATCCTGAATGTTAGGCTTTTATCAGATGCATAATTTTCAAATATTTTTCCCAATTCTGTGGGTTTTCTCTTTGCTCTCTTGATTGTTTCTTTTGCTGTCTAAAAGCTTTTTGGTTTGATGAGATCCCACTTGTCTATCTTAAATTTTATGGCATTTGAGCTTCATAACCTGCTCAAAAATTCTTTGCCTACTTGGACATGCATAAGGTGGATACCCACATTTTCTTCTAGGATTCCTATAGTTTGGTGTCTTAAGTTTAGGTCTTTGGTCCTTTTTTAGTTGATTTTTGTATATGGTGATAAGTAGGGGGTCCAGTTTTATTTTTCTACATGTGGCTAGTTTTCCCAGCACCATTTGCTAAAAACAGTCTCCTTTCCCCAGTGATTGTTTATAGTGGTTTTGTTGAAGATAATTGGTTGAAAGATGGTATCTTTGCTTCCAGAATCTCTGTCCTGTTCTATTGGTCTATGTGCCTGTTTTTGTATCATTACCAGGCTGTTTTGATTACTGTAGCCTTATAATAAACTTTAAGCTCTGGAAGCGTGATACCTTCTGCTTTATTCCTTGTGTTGAGGTTTGTTTTGACTATTCATGCTCTTTTCTGCTTCCACATGAATTCCTCTATTGTCATTTCCAGGTCTGAAAAAAATGACTTTGGTAATTTGATGGGTATTGTATTGAATCTGTAGATTGCATTGGATAGGATAGACATCTTGAAAATATTGATTCTTCCAATCCATAATAATGGAATATTTTTCCATTTCTTTGTCTAAACATGATTTATTTGAGAAATGTTTTATAGTTCATGTTGTAAAAATCATTCAGTTATCTGATTAGGTGGTATTTCATTTTTATTTTTCTTCTTTTTTGTGGTTATCATGAATAGAATTGTGCTTTTTATTTGGCTTTCTGTCTGATTGTTGCTGGTGTATAGAAATGTAGTCTTTTGTAACCTGAGACATTACCAAAGTCATTTATCAGTGTGAGGGTTTTTTTGACAGACTCCTTATGGTTTTCAAGGTATAGAATTATATCATCCACAAAGAGGGGTAGCTTAACATCACTTTTTCCTATTTGAATACCCCCAGTTTCCTTCTCTTGCCTGTTTGCTGTGGCTAGGACTTTTAGCACCATATTGAACAGGTAGTGTGAGAGTGGGCATTCTTGCCTTACTCCTGTTCTTAGGAGGAATGGTTTCAGCTTCTGCCAATTTAGCAAAATGTTGGCTATGGGATTTTCATAGATGGCCCTTACTGTTTTGAAGAATGTTCCTTCAATGCCTAGGTTCTCATGGGTGTTTATCAAGAAGGGATACTGGATTTTATCAAATGCTTTGTATGTGCCTAATTAATAATATAATCATGTGGCACTTGGTTCTACATCTGTTGAGATACTAAATTACATTTATGGTCTTGTGAATGAAGACCATGGCCAGTCCTGCATCCCAGGAATAAATGATCTTTGAAATGTGTTGTTGAAGCTGATTTGCTAGAATCTTGTTGAGAATTTTTGCATTTTCTTTTATCAAGGAGATTGGCTTGTAATTCTCTTTCCTTGTTGGTCTTTGCTAGGTTTAGGTATCAGTATAATTTTAGCTTCATAAAATGAGTTGAGAATTTCTTGATTCTTGTTTGCCAGGAATACTTTCAGCAAAATTGTTACCTGCTCCTCCTTGTGTATCTTGTAGAATCCTTTTTGGAAATCATCTGGTCCAGGACCTTTTGTCCTGAGATGACTTCTTATGAATGAGCTAATTTTCTGGATTATTATTGGTCTATTTAGAGTTTCAGTTTCTACTACTTCAGTGTTGGGAGGTTGTGTGATGTCAGAAAGTCCTTTTCTTCTTTTAGGTTTCCTAGCTTATTTGCATATGGTGTTCAAGGTAATCTCTGAAAATCTTTTTAATTTACTCAGGGTCAGTTGTGACTTAGCCTTTTGCATTTCTAATTATGTCTATTTGGACTTTCTCTCTTTTTATTCAATCTGACAGGGGTCTGTCAATCTTACGTGTCCTTTTGAAGAACCAGCTTTTGGTCTTGTTAATCCTTTCTGTGAGATTTTTTTGTCTTCTATGTCCTAAAATTTTGTTTTTATCTTAGTGTTCTGTATTCTTCTGCTAAAGTTAAGATTTAGATAGTCTTGCCTGCCCAGCTCTTTTAGATGTGGTATCAGGCTGTTTAACCTATGATCCTTCTGTTTTCTTGATGTGTACATGCAACGCTATGAATTTTTCTCTTAACATTACTTCCATGCTATTCCTGAGATTCTGATAAGATGTGCCATGGTTTTTGTTTATTTTCAGGAATCTTTTTATTTCTGTCACCATTTCCGTGTTGACCCAAAAGTTGTTCAGCAGCCTATTTTTTAGTGTTCATATCTTTGTGTGTTTTGATGGGACATTTTTGGTGGCAATTTTTTTTTTTTGAACTAGGCTCTAAGAAAATGCAGAGTATTACTTTTATTTTTTATAATGTGCTTATGGTTGATTTATGTTCAAAAATGTGATCAATTTTCGAGTATGTTTCATATGCTAATGAGTAAAATATATACTCTGTACAAGTGGGGTTGAGTTCTGTTGATTTTTATTAAATTCATTTGATCAAGCATTGAGTTAAGAAAACAGATCTCCTTTTTTTTTTTGGTTTTTGTTTTCCTTTGCTGACCTATCCAGAACTGTTAGTGGAATTTAGATCTCCAACTATGATTATGTAAGAGTTGATGTCCTCTCTTAGTTTACTTAGTAGTTGTTTTATAAAACCTGGTTCTCCTGTGTTAAGTGCATATATGTTTAAGATGACTATTTCTTGCTGGTGGATTGAGCCTTTTATCATTATGTAGTGTCTTTATATATTCTTTTTAACTTTGGATGGTTTGAAGTCTGCTTTGTGTGGTATCAGAATAGCTACTTCTGCTCTTTTCTGTTTTCCATTTGCTTAAAAAATTGTTTTCAAGCTCCCAATTTGAACATGTGGGTGTCCTTTGCACAGAGATGAGTTTCCTGGAGGCAGAAGACTATTTGATCATGCTTTTTTTTATCCATTTTGCCACTCTATATCTCTTCAGTGGCACATTTAGTCCATTCATGTTCAAATTGATTATTAAAATGTGATAGTTTATCCCTGTCATAAGACTCTTTTTGGTTTGGTTTGTTCCCTTTTTAATTTTTTATTTTTATACATTGATTTTGTATTTTTATATATGTGTATTTTTTTATGAGTGCTCTGTTGACTTTGTTCTTGCCTGTACTTTTGTGATGGGTGTGACCATTCTTTTTTTTTTTTTTTTCTGTGTTCAACACCTTCTTAAACATCTCCTGAAGTGGTCTAGAGGCAGTATATTCCCATAGGGATTGGATGTCTGGGAAAATTTATAATTCTCCATCACTGATGGAACTTAACTTGGTAGGGTAGGAAATTTTTGACTGGTATTGCTTATCTTTAAGAATGTTAAAGATTGGACTTCAATTCCTTCAGACTTGTAGTGTTTCTGCAGAATCTGGAGTAAGTCTGATGGGTCTTCTCTGGTAGGAAGTTTGACCTTTCTCTCTTGCTTGCTTTAGGATTTTTTTAATTTCATGCTTATTTTGTGGAGGCAATTTACTGCTGGAGTCCAGCTCCAGGAGAGAGTCAGGGCCTGAAGTGGGTGGAATCGGGAAGCGTCGAAAAAGAAAAGACGAAAACGACAGGAATCCTCTTCCTGGGGAGAGCTCAAGACTCTGCCAATTTTTATTTATTTTTCACAAGCTTATATAGTTTTCTGCACCCACAAAATGTATCCTATGTTGCCAACCAAAACGCTTACGTATATCCTTTTTGCACTCACAATAAAGTTGACCTCTAACAATTACTATCTGGCTTCCTTCCGGCTGACTCTGTGCCATTCATGTTTTTAAATCAATGGACAGCAGCTACTGCTTTTCCTTTCTGCCATTCATGTTTTTTAATCAATGGACGGCAGCTACTGCTTTTCCTTTCTGCCATTCATGTTTTTTAATCAATGGACAGGAGCTACTGCTTTTTCCTCCTGCCATTCATGTTTTTCAATCAATGTGCAGGAACTAGACAGCAGTTACTATCTCATTCACAGATGGTGTTTTTCTTAAGCTCAACATTTGTGAAC
>CAUYQG010086150.1:0-15018 GCA_963574415.1 Tarsius wallacei
ACCTCCCCCAACTGAGCCCCTGCCTAGTGTGGGCACCAATCAGTAGGGTCGTGGGATGGGCGAAGGATCAGAGTTTGGACAGCTAGTTGGCCAGAAGTTGAACAGAAAATGACATGTAGGGCAGCTGTGTGATTAGGGACCAATCATTTGCCTTCAGTTTCCTTACCTACAAAACAGAAGCACTTATGGTGTCATGTCCACAAGTACATACATACTTCATACTGTAAGTATGAAATGCTCAGTGTTCAACTGTAGTCAGTGCTAAGCAGAGGTTTGCTCTGGTGTGTAACTGATGTGGCTGTGGTCGGATGTGCATGGACCAGACAGACAAGTGGGCAGGTTTGTGAGTGGACGCAGGAATAGGTGGGCACGTGAGGGAAGGCTGGATGCCTACAGGGATGCACAGTGGCTGGGTAGATGTCCCAATCTGGGGTCAGGAAAGGAGATGAAGTGTGGGGTGTGATGGTGGCTGGAGGATAAAGAGGCAGAGAGAAGGAAGCCAAGGTCACAGCCTTGAGAAGGTCCCACATTTGGTGGGTTGTGGCAGCAGGGAAGGAACAAGGACAGCCTGAGAAAGCAGGGGCGACCAGGAAGTGTTGTCCTAAAACCCTGGTTAGGAGTGTCTCTTGAAGGAGGGAACCAAGAAACCAGATACCAGTTGACTTCAGCAGGAGGAGGGCTGGCCACACATACACTGGGAGAAACGCCCTAGAGGCCACCAGTGACCCTGGTGGGAGCAGTTTCAACCTTGGGTATGGAGAGAGCAAGTCTATGCAGGCTGAGGGGCGGGTAGGGGACAGGACATGGTGAGTAGTGGTGACTTTCTGGGGAAAACTGACTGTGAAGGGGAGAGGGGAGCAACACCTGGAAAGGTAGTGGGGAGGCAGTTCAAGGGAAGGGTAGTTTTGGGATCAGGAACTTGACATGCACTTGGGCCAGGATCAAAGCCAGCTGACCTGGGAACAGGGTTGCTGGTTCCTATGAAGGGATGAAAGGTGGATGGGGGGAACCACTGGGTGGGGAGTGGGGAATGTGGGGTGTCCACTGGACAGAGAGTGGAGGATGGGGGTATCCACTGGAGAGCCATAGATTGGGTGTCCACTGGACAGAGAATGAGGGTGTCTACTGGGCGGGGAGTGGAGGACGGGGAGACCCACTGGACAGGGAGTGGTAGATGGGCAGTGTCCACTGGGCAGGGAGTGGAGGATGGGGGGTATCCAGTGGACAGGAGTGTAGGATGGGGGACTCGCTGAAAAGAGAGTGGAGGAAGGGGGAATCTCAAGGCTTTCTTCCAGCAATTGTACTTCTGTGTTGGAGGAAGGACTGACCCCACATATGTCCACAAACAAGACCCTTGGGCTGGGGCCACATAAAGGTAGGACTCAGAGGGAAACTGGAAACCCCCGTTGGGAGTAGCGAGAGGTAGGGTCCTCCAACCCAAATCCACCCAGCCGGTCCCATTCCTCCCAGCCTCATGCAAGCCCCACAGCCAGGCCATACCTACAGACTTGGTCCGTGGAATCCCCTTCCGCAAGGAGCCCGGCAGCTTCTCTGGGCCCGGAAGGCCCTGGCGCTCAAACAATGACTGTGGGGGTCAGGGAGGGGGAATATGGAAGTTCCAGGACACTGGGGCCCCCAGTCCTCCTCCTAAACCAGAGGTGAGACACCCCATGCACTCACTCCAACAGCACTAGTTCCTGTAATACCTGGACCCAGGAAGTGGATCTGGGCTCTGCCCTTGGGGAGCAAGGAATTCAGCTTGTTGGGGCCTGGGCTGTATGGGCAGTGTAGATGGTGCTGGGCAGAGTGGGTGCAGACCCTGGGTATGGCCTGGGGGGCGGAGCCCAGAAGGCACTGTGGGGGAGAGTGGGAAAGGAACAGAGACATGCTGTGGCATGGATGGGGCACCCACTGGAGAGTCGTGGATGGGGGGTGCCCATTGGACAGAGTGGGCAACCCCATGGGCACTGAGGAATGGGGCTGGGCATCTAGGTGGTCCCAGCTGTGACAAAGAAACTGCCCAAAGCCACAGTCACCAAAAGCCACAGTGCTGAGCTGTGGCTATTCTGGGGGCCAAGATGGCCCCAGATGTCTCTGAGAGGCTGTGGGGTGCTTCACTCCCTCCAGAGAAGGGGTCCAAATGAGAGACTCTCACCTCAGTAAAGAGGGGACGAGACGCTCTGACTCCCATGCCCACCCAACCTGGTGCTCCTATGGCTCTTACACTTATCTCGGCAGGAGTGATCCTCCGACTGGTAGGCCGCTGTTTGACCGTGGCAGCTCTGGAGTCGGCGTCCGCGATGTCTGGCCTCAGTGTTGGCTCTGCGGCAGCTGCCAGGATCTCATCTAGCTTCTCTGCACAGTCAAGGAGACCTCCTCTCAGTGTCTAGACTGGCCCCCTGCCCCACTGCCTCATCCTCCCTAGGCTCATCCACCCCATGGTGCTGACAGAGGCCAATGGGCACCTCACTACCAGAGGTTAGCTTCCCTGCACCCCAAGACAAGGCCCTCACACCCCAGAACCACCCCCCAAGCCAGTCTATCTGTCCTCAAGGAAACTCCACGTGACCTTGTGGACCCCACTCAAGGAAAGGTCACTCAGACCACAAGGGAGAAGCCAGGGCAAGGGATAAACTGCTTAGAGCCCACAGTCTCCCTAATTTCTGTGCCCCTTTGTGTTGTCACTGTTCTCACCACATGACTTGTTACTCTTGTCTGCCCCACTGCACTGGAAGAGAAGGATCCAGTTGGCAGCAGGGCCACAGCCCTAGGACACAGCCTGCTATAGAAGCAGGTATTCTCAAAAGATGTCTGAATAGCCTTTAAGTCAATAAGGAATGAATGAATGAGCAGATACATAGGGGATACTTTCTAGAAAGAGAGGTGCCACCCCAGGCTAGGGACCTTAAAAAGTGGTTTGATGCAAAACAGGCCAAAGAATCTTATTCCTTTACCTGGATGAAAAGCAGCTCCACCCATGGAAGAGGGTGCCAAGAAAAGAGGAGGAAACGGTGGGGGGGGAGGTGTGCTAGGAGGGCCCTTCCTCACTGTCAGAGCTTCCACCAGTCCCCTAGAAAGCAGTTGGAAGCTGAAGAAGTGGAAAAGGGGTTAGGAAGACCCAGTTGGGGCTAACATCAGAACAAGGCCCATGCTGGGAGAAAGGTCCCACCCAGGAGGGCCTGAGCAGCACTCTTTTCAGGTCCATTATAAAAGAAAAGCTTTTTCAGTTTGTTTCTATTAAAGCAAAATTAATATTTTTTGAAGTGTTATTTTATATTATTAAAGTGATTTGAAAACTGTTACTCTGGCCGGGCTCAGTGGCTCAGCCTGTAATCCCGCGCTTTGGGAGGCCGAGGTGAGTAGATTGCCTGAGCCCGTGGGTTCGAGACCCACCTGGGCAACTTGGCGAGACCTCATCTCTACAATAAATAAATAAATAAATTAGCCAGGCGTGGTAGCGCGCGCCTGTAATTCTGGTTACTTGGAAGGCTGAGGCGGAAGGATCGCCGGAGCCCAGCAGGTCGAGGCTGCAGTGGCCGGGAGCGGCCACTGCACTCCAGTCTGGACGACAGAGTGAGACTCCAACTCAAAAAAAAAAGAAAGAAAGAAAACTGTTACACTAACATGTGTATCTGAGGTTCATCAGAGCTCTGGCTGGATGACTCCCCCTGCGGGTCAGTGGCTCTTGCTCCTGGTGGGTCCACTCAGCTCCATCCCAGAGCCTGCTCAGGGCCAGCACAAGGGGCATGCAGGCGGGGCTGGGGGCAGCACCTGTGTCCACCTAGCTACTGCAACAGCCCTCTCATTCAGCAGCCCCACTAAACCTCTCCCATCACTAAGGCTCCACACATCCCAGGCCCTTCTCAACTCTTTGGGGCTGTGCCAATGCCAGGGGCGCCACCTATGTCTGGTCCCACTTGTCCTCGCATCCATTAATTCTCAGGGTTCCCTGTTGGAGAGCTTAAATGGTCAGCCTGGATGGATACCTCCTCCTCTTCCAACCCCAATCTGCAGCTGTTCACAGCACCTGCTGGTTCTACCTCTGCGATCCACTTAGCAATTACTGTGGGAAAGTAAATGAACTCCCAGAGACTATCCTGTACCCAACCCGGACCAGACTCGCCCTGTACACTGACTTTCTCCTGACTTAAGCTCTTTGCAACCATGTCCACATCTGATAAAACAAGCATAAAAACACCATCTGCTTTACGTGTCTCCTCACGTGAGAATCAGCATATAAGGGCCACAACTGTGCTGGCCCATCCAGGCACTGAGCATATAATCACTATAATTCGTCATGTCTGTGCCTTGTCTCCTCAGATGGTTTGTAGGTCCACAGAAGAAGAGAGCAAATACCCTTCTGTGTCCATCAGCACCCAGCCTGTGCCCTGAACAATACAAGAGTAGACCAGCAAAGCACACTCCAACTACAGAATAGCTGAGCCTATGTATGGCTCCCTGCGCCACCAGGTGACAGGGGCCCAGGTGCAGACTGGGGATTGCTGGTTTGAGAGGTCTTCTCATTTCCTTTTTTCATAAAATGAATAACTTCGTTTTGGAAGCTGGAATCACTATTGCCACCATTTGTTAAGATATTGTTGATTTCCAGAACATCCTGGACTGTACATGAATTCTCTCACTCATCCCACAATTGAAGATCCTATTACCACCCTCATTTTGTCCAGGAGCACAGTGAAGCTCAGATACAGAGAGAAACTGCCCCAGATCATAGATCCAGTAAGTTTCTGGCTTAACTACCATACTATCCAGAAACTGCAGAAGCAAAGATGTGAATGGAGAGAAAACTCTGTGGGGCACACATGGCATGTCATGATGCAAGACACATTGCCACCTGAGCCACAGGTTAGGAGAGGCTGCACCTCTGGGTCCAGAAGACTCGATCCCAGAGACCTGAAGCAGTGTGAACATATGCAGTGAGGCAACAGATTTTGGTCATGGGGCAATGGTGCTGAGGCCAGGTGAGAGTTACTTTCAAAAAGGAAAGAATCAATAATTCTGCAAATTACAAACTGATGAGGTTGACATAAAGTCCCCCCTAATATTAGAAAATGTACTCTTAAATCGTTTATTTTAAGGTGCTTTAAAAGAGGAAATGAAGTCCATTAGGAGCCAGGTGGACCTGTTCACCCCTGTCACCTCACACAGGACCCTCTGGGTGTGTGGCTGGTGCACCCAAGTCTACAGCTGTTGGATCAACAGGGTCCAAGCAGGGTTGGGGCTGGCAAATAGGGCATCACTTCTTCCACAACCAGAAGCCCAAAGGCCACACAGCACAGCACCCTGGGAGCCCCACGAGTGAGTGGGAGAGCAGAACCAGATTATTCCAGAAACAGTTTATGTGTCTGCCCCAAAGGCGTGGAGAAAAGGTCCCTGGAGGAGACCTTACCATATGATTTTTAATATCTGAAAAGACACTGGGATGCCCTTCACCAGGAATGGGGCAAGGAACAGCAGGGGACTTCACAGGACAAAGGAACTGCAGGTCAGGAAGGAGAGCTGGGTGAGGGGCCAGGTGAATGTGTTCCTGGCCTAGAGAAGGCCAGCAGATCTGGAGCTAAACGGGGATGGGTGTCAAGCGCACGGACCGTGAGCAAACACACACAACTGGGGCCACAAAATCACCTCAGGCTTCCATCTGGGCCCTGATGCCCATCCACTCAAGAGGCAAAAGAGGCTGTCCCGAGACCAGGTTCCAGAACCTCACCAGATGCTGGGCCTCAGTACCTAGGCCTAGTTCTAAGCAACTGTTCCCACCTTAATGCTGCACCCCCTGCAGCCAGGCTGAACATACAGGGAGGAGCCTCAAAGAGTACAGAGAAGAGCCCTGCACAGGGCCTCAGAGGGTGAAGTCTACAGCCTAGAGGGCTGTTGGACAGGGGAGGTTCGAGCTGCCTCCCCAGTGCTGTGGCACTCAGACCCCTGCTCAAAAGCAAAGGAGTGTGGTCCACAGCCCAAGCATATGCCCGCTAGAGCAGCAGCCCCCAACCTTTCTGACATCCGTGACCGGTTTCATGGAAGACAAATCTTCCACGGACCAGGATGGGGGAAGGTGATCATCAGGCATTCGATTCTCATAGGAGCATGCAACCTAGATCCCTGGCATGCGCAGTTCACAACAGAGTTCGCGCTCCTATGAGAATCTATCGCTGCCACTGATCTGACAGAAGGCGGAGCTCTGCTCGCCCACCTCTCTCCTCCTGCTGTGCAACTTGGTTCCCAACAGGCCAGGGACCGTGTCAGTCCATGGCCTGGGGCTTGGGGACCCCTGCCTTAGAGGGCAGGCAGAAAGAAGCCACACAGGCTGGCACGGCCCAGCCACTCTGCTCCCCCAAGCTCCACTGAGGAGCCCTGGGAGCCTTTTCCCCACCCTGCTGCAGGTCATGGCACATGCAGTGGCCTCCATCAGGGCTCTCCCATTCCTCCCTCCCAGGCTGCCTCCAACAGGTTATCTGTGCAGCTCTCACCGGCCCTCAGCTCACCTGAGCCCCCAAGGCCCACAGCTGCACCTCCCCATCACATCACCCAAGGGTCACACCCCTAGGAACTTCCCATCCATCCTTCCTGGGTCCTTCTCTCATACCCTACCAGATCCCCAGGGAGAAGGCCGGCAGGAGGGTGCAGCCCAGGCTTCCAGACCACCCTGACTTGAACTGGAACCTCCTCACACACCAGCACTCCCTGGACAGGGGTCAGGCAAAGCCGAGGCCCTGGGGACACAAGTGGATGACTCACCCCCTTTTCTTCTCCGAATGGAGGCTTGGAATCAAGAAACAGAGCAAAGGGGGTAAGAGACAGGCTTCATCCTTGGCACCCAGGCCCCATTTCCACTCTTGTTCCCCAGCCTTGATCCCTCCCACCCCCCACCTCCCACAAAAGCCATGACCTCCCCATCTACCCCCAGCCTACACCTCTTGATCAGACCATCAGTAGCAAACCTGCCCAAATGCAGAGTCAGTTGGTACCTGGCTTGAAACTCAAGGAGGAAACAACCGCAAGCAGGGACACTTGAGTGTGCACAGCCATGCATGCACATGCATGTGCTGTGTGTCCACTCACACGTGCACACACATGCACACATACATGCATGCACGTGGAGACATGCACAACTAAATGACACTTGGTTGAGTCCACTGTTTGTTCAGAAAAAAAGGCAGAACCCCAAGAAAACTAAGTTCAGATGCCACTGAAATCAGAGATGGTCACCCTTGAGCATTCTGTGCAAAGTAGGTCTTAAACAAAAGATAGGACAAGTGTGTTTGGCAGAGAAACCTTTACCAGAATGAGGTCACTCACAGGGATGCTGGGTGTGGCACCTGCCCTGATGATCTCATCACAAAATAAAATTGATCCAGAAAGTACAGGGAAGTCAAGATTTCTCCCAGGAAAGTGAATTATCATGAAGGGCTTGGACCCGCCAGGGCCCTCCTTGACCTGGATCTCCACTGACCTCTGGCCTCAGCATGTCCCTGGTTCAAGCTGAGCAGATATGCATGTGGCAACCATGAGGAGCCCCCAGCACTGAAGGGAATGGGGCGCTCTGCCCTTCCTTTTCCTTCCACACCTGTCTCAGGAGGAGGGTCCTTGCCTCAATCCCTTCCCCTCACTCCCATCTCAGCAACCCTCCATTTTCTGGGCACCAGCCTTTGCTCACCCCATTCCCTCACAGAACACCCTTTTCCTCCCTTTCTTCCCACAGAGCCTTGCCTCTCCCATGTGCTCTGGGCGGCAAGCAGCCACCTCTACCCATGCCACTTGTTTTCTCTATCACCTCACTTTCTTTTCTTTCCAGGTGTTCAGGTCATCTTCTCAAGAGACTATGAATCCCAAAGGGCTCTATCAGCTCTTGACACTGCTAGTAATGACCCAACAGGTCTCATTTGTATCTTTTAAAAGAGAAAAACGCTAGACTGTAATATGGTCCCTTAGGGGAAACCCTGATGCTGGTGCAGCTTCCTCAAACCAGGCGTTTCTGGTAGGCCTGCTTCCCAGGACAGCTGTTCCCTGGGATGGGGTGGCTTCCTGAGCTCCAGGAGTGTGGGCAGAGGCTCTGTGCTAAGCTAAGCTGTCCCTTCATCCTCCCCCAGACTCTGCTCAGGAAAAAGCCTGGAAATGATGGTAGCCTGAAGCAGTGAGTAAACTCCTCTAGAAAAACAAGAGCGACCCCAGCAACCCAGTCTGAGGCTTGCTGCAGCAGAGGAAACACCTGGACCAGAGAAGCGAGGAAGAAGAGCTTCTCTCTTCATCAGTTTCTGAGACAGAAAGGCCCAGAGAGCAGAAGGCAGTTCTTCTACTCTCACAGGACACAGTCTCTGGAAGGGCTGCTTCTGAACATGTAGCTGAATGTGGCTCCATGACAGCTCTGGCAGGAGACTCCTGGGACCCATCCACCAGAGCTTTGGCCTGGAGTCCAGCCAGACCCAGCTGCCTAATGGTATTGGCTTATTGATCGGTTTGGCTCCTCAAACAGTGTGACAGGTCAGCTCCCTGTGGCTCACTTTGGGTCTTTATGATCCTGGGGCCAGAAGTCTGATAGCCCCTCTGCCTCACTCTTAAAGGAGTGGGACTAGCTGGGTATTGAATCCTAGGTGGAAAGGTGTTTTGACTCAAGCCTTTGAAGCTCCTGATCCATCATCTGCTGCTATCTGCTATTGCCGATGAGAAGTCTGCTGTCAGTCTAACACTCACTAAGGTAGTAGTCATTCCTGTTGAAGGCATCTGACAGCTTTGCATTCTCTCATTCTCATTCTCTCTCTCTCTCTCTCTCTCTCTCACTCCCTCCCTCCCTCTCTCTCATTTTTAAGATTTTTCTGTGTACTTGCTGTGTTCTAGACAGATCTAGAAAAGTAAATATTTGTTTTTACTTCCTTGCTTGGGACTTTACACATCTTCAAACTGAAGCTTCATGCCTTTGCTCAACTTTAGGAAATTCTGAGTCACTGAGTCTTCAAATATTGTCTCTTCCTCATTCTTTTTATTCTTTCCCTCTGAGACTCACATTAGGTAGACCCTGGGATTTACTCACTAGTCCTCGGTATCTCTTAACTGCTCACTGATATCTCTTCTGTATCTCTTTATATTTCTGGGTTATATTCTGAGTAATCTCCTAAGATTTATTTTCTGACTCACTTTTCTTTCTTTACCTGGGTCTAGTATACCATTTATCCTAGCCATGGATTTCTTTTTTATCTCAGCAACTATGCTTTTTGTTTCAATAACAGATCTTTAAGAATCCTTTTTAAATGTGCTTATTCTTTGTTGTTGTTGTCCTGCCTATTTTTTCATTAGGAGTTCTGTTAGTTCTCTTAAACTTTGTAACAACTAAAACATTTTATTTTATTGTCTCGTTCATATTCTTCTATGATTTCCAGTTATTTTGTTGCTAACTCCAGTTCTTGGGCACGGTTCCAAACTTCTAGCTTCTCCCACGTCCACACCACATCTCCCAGTCTTGCAGGGGCCTCAGAACCCAAACTCTTGCCCTCAGTACCTGTATCAGTGGCTATGGAAGCATCAGCCCCCTCCACTCCCCTGGCTTTGAGTCCTCTCTTCCCTTTTGAGACCTAGGGATTCCTCTTCCTTTGTTTTAAATTAGCTATGGGGTTTTTTAGGTTTTATTTTATTAGGACTATTTATTGTGACTTCTGCCAGCCCAATCTTGTAGGTAGCTGTTCTCCACACTGCACTAAATTGCACTAAATCGACAGCATCTGCTGGGCATGGGGCAGTTCACCCTGGGGCCAGGACCTCAATCCATGAGTAGCGTCAGAGATAACCCTAGGGGACAGGGTAAGGTTTCCTCCCATGGCTGGGGTAGAACCAAAGCTGAAGCCAGGGTTGGGGTTCAGCCCTAGAACCAGGATCAGGGCCTTTCTGTGACTGGGACTCAATCAGAGCTCAGCTTAGGACCAGAATCAGGATTCCTTTTATGACTGGAGCCAAAGTAAAGTCTGGGACTAAGACTGGGCTCAGACTACAGGAGGAAAGAACATGTCAACTGCCACATATATCGGGACCTGCCCACGATGATGCTGTTGGTGGTCAGGACACACTCACAACAAAGTTGATGGTCACGTGTATTAGCACATGCCCACAATGAGGATGATGGCCACATGTGTTGGGACATGCCCATGAAGAAGCTACTAACTGTTGTGTGTCAGGACATGATCAAGTATATCTGGACATGCCTATGACAAGTGGGCACATATGTCAAGACATGCCCACAGTGAGGCTATTGGCGGTCAACCTGGGATTGTGCCCACAACGTGCCCCACTGAAGCCCAGCACGCTCTTGTTCGCCTCCTGCCGCTTATGAGGCCATCCCATCGTCCCACCAGTAGTGCTCACATGGCCTGTGAGGTCAGCAGGCCCAGGTGACCACTGAGTGAACAGGTACCAAGAGGATAAGATAAACACAAAGATGACACAGCCAGTGCCTGGCAGAGCCAGAAGCAGACCCAGGTCACCTCACTGTTACTCTTTTCTCACTTTTCTCACTTGGATGAAATGCAGGAGTAGAGTCAGAGCGGGGCCGTGGAGAACCAGAGGCAGCACACACACGCGCGCACACACACACGTGCACACACGTGCAGACACACCAGTGGGCCAGGCCTTGCTCCCCATCCATCTGTCCTGGCCACCCCACTGTCCATCTCCAGTCCCTCGGGCCTCATCTCTTCCACGTGCCATGCCCCTCCTCACCTCACAGGTACCAAATTTCCCCAGCACCCCCCATTTACCTCTGACCTGCCTGCATCCACCTGCCCTTCCTCCCCTGTGTCTGCCTGGCCTCCCACACTGCCCATGTCCCCCACCCTGTCTGCCCATCCTGGGCCATCCACCCACACCCACTCCCCTGCCACCCCAGTGCTCACCAAGTTCCTCAAGCTCAGCCGTCATGGACTTGGAGCGCAGGGTCAGAGTGGTGCTGGGGGCCCTCTTGGGGGGCGGTGGGGCTGCAAAGAAGAGGGAGGCCTTGGACCTCCTGTCCAGCAGCAGGCGGCGCGGCGTGGCCAGGTGCAGGTGCCACTTGCGCTCCACCGCCTGGATCTCCTCGTACTCCCGCGAGGATGAGTCGCACTGGGCCAGGATCTTGTTCAGGCTACGGCTGGATGCAAACTTCTTCATGGCGCTAGGCGCTCAGGAGTGCTGGGGCTGGGGCCTCAGGGGCCCCAGGGAACCCGAGAGCCAGGGCCTCAGGAGGCAGTCAGAAGTGCCAGTGGGAGTCACAGCACTGGCTGGCTCTGGCCTGAATGCCCACCCTGCAGGCTCCGAGGGCCCAATGAGGGGGCACCGGAGCCATGGGGTGGGGGTGGGGAGGGGTCTCCTGGCAGGCAGGGCTACAGCTCCAGGGCTCCCCCCAGGCCCAAGTGGCCTGTGCCCCGTGGGGCCCCGGCTGTGGTCAGCAAGCCACAGGCCTGGGCTGGCCTGGGCTGGCCTGGCCGGCAAAGCCTCCTGGGCCCAGGCTGTGCCGCGTCGTCGCGGGGAGAAGACGCTTTTCCTCTTCCCTCAGGTGCCGCCTCCCCCTTCCCTCCGACAATAAGCAGCACGGCAGCGTCAACCTCACAGTTGCCATGGCAACCCCGGCCTCCAGGCAGCTGCTGGCGGTGTAGGGAAGAAGGGCTCTGCCACGCCAGGGGCCGGGGGAACGCCGGAAGGAGGGGGCAGGGATCTGAGGAGGGCAACCCGGGGTCAGGGGTCAGAGGCCTCGAGCCAGTGGACAGGGCAGACAGCCTAACGTCGGGGACTGGGAAGGGCCCCAACCCACGAGTGTGGGCACTTGCCTGGGTCCAGGAACCTGAGGTCAGCAGTCTGGGGTCGGGAGTGGGAAGAGGAGTGTGGGCTTGCGGTCAGAGGTCTAAGGCCAGGGGCAAGCGGGGAGAGTCTGGGCAGAGGCCTGAAGCCTGACTCCTCACCTCTGCGCCGAGCCCCATCCTCTTCCGGCTTCCTTGTCACAGACACAACCTTCATGACAAGGCGGTTGCCACCCTGGCGAATCAGAGCCACCACCTGCTTGTGTCCGACCTTCACCACGTTCACCCCGTTCACCTGGGACAGACAGGTAGCTAGGTGGGGATGCCTCAGGTGGCCCCCTTAGGGCTCAGAGGTCAGCACCCCACCGGGCCACACAGGTCAAGGTGAGTCTCACCTCGATGAGAAAGTCTCCCGTGCGCAGCCCAGCCCTCCAGGCCACCCCTTCCACGTCCACGGACTCGAGATACTGCAGCGCAGGGAAGGCCGGTGTGGGCGTGAACTCCTCGATGGGGGTCTCTGCTGCGGAGGCAATTAGGAAGGTACTTCACCAGCGTGGTTCAGGTGGGGGTGGCTGCCACACAGCAACCTCCGAGTGGCTCAACACGTGAAAGAAATGACTACCTGGGGCAGTGACCCGTGGCTGAAGGAGGGCAGCAGGTGAGAGCCACGCAGCGCAAAGAAGAGCTAGCCCAGGAACTGGGCATGACCTCAGCAAAATCCCCCACTCACCCTCACCATAAAGCCCCCCACTAGACACCCTGCAACAAAGAGAACAGAAGACAACAAAGGGAAGGAACTGCCGCCTTGTAAGGGGACGTTCTAAACCAAGACTCAGTCACAACCCCAGCAGAGGACCCAGGAAGGGTGGAGCCAAAAAGGGGAGGGGCAGGGGCAAGGCAGGGAGCAGGGTGAAGCTGGGGGGCAGGGGTGAGGCTAGGGCCAGGATGCAGCAGGGAGGGAGACAGAGTGAGGGCAACGGTGAGCAGGGAGGGACAGAGGCAAGAAACAGAAGCCGCCCCCCAGAAGTGTGCAGCCTGACCCCCGGCCCACTCCACCTGACACCCATTTCCCGTTACCTTTGGCCCCACGGAGCACAAAGCCAAAGCCCTCATGGTCCCGTTTCTGCAGGACAGCCACTTTGTCATCAATGACATAATCACTGATGGAGGAAAGCAGGGAGGGGTGAGGGGAGCCCTGTAGGGAAGTCAGCCACCCAGGCTTACCCAAAGGGTCCCACAGGCACAGTCCACCCTGGGCCACCCTTGGACAGACTAGGACGGTAGAAGAGAGGTGGGCAGGCACCTTTGAGCTCTCTTCTGACCTTTTCACACCTGGCCTCTTGAACCAGCTCTTGGCCTGCCACCCCACACGCCATCTGCAGGCCCCAGCGGGTGTCCCCACATACCTGTGTGAAGTGAGGCTGTCATAGGAGCCCACTGTGTAGTGGCGGAAAAGCCGTTTCGTCCGGTCCTCTCGGGTTTCTGAAGGGAGCATCAGGAGTGACAGACAGTCGTGGCCTCCAGCTGGCCTGAACTGCCCTCAGCCATGCTGTTCACCCGTCTCTGCCCACATATACACCCTCGGCCTGGCTGTACTCAGATGGAAGTGGGGAGCCCCAAATCCTGGGGCCCTGGGTCCAGAGGTCCTGAGGCAAGAAGGCTGAGGGGACAATGTAGAAAATTCTGGCCTCTGGGGGTTGGGTCCAAGGAGGGGGCAGCAGCCGTGGCTCATCTCCTGTGTAACTGAATGCAGGAGGACAGACAAGGCCAGGGCCATCCACAGAGGGTCAGCGAGCCCCACAGCTGACAGCAAAGAGGGGGTGTGCACATGTGTGTGACCTGCAGTCCTGCGTGAATGCTGTGTTCATGCTCATGCACATGTGTGTCTGTGTGTGAGCAGGTCCGTGCTCATGTACACATAGCTGTGTGTCTGGATGTGACCCACATTCGAGTGCAAGTGCTTGTGTGTGTGAGTTCGGTGTTCATGCACGAGCACGCACGTGCATATTTGAGTGTGTGGGACCCGCACTCATGCACAAATGCCGTGCACGGAAGCAGCACTGTGTTTCCACTGAATTCCTCGAAACAGCCCCCTGATGCTCAACCTCAGGGGGTCTCTTGCTTCAGTCTGCCCTGAATGGGACAGGAGTCCAGGTGTGAGGGGCTGGGTTCCCAGCCCTGAGCTCACTGCAGCCCAGAACTCTGTCCGCTTCCTTCCTCTTGATCTCACAGTCCCTCATGGCCACCACAGAGCTGGGCAGCAGTCAGCCCACTGCCTCACCCTCACTGATCTCCTGGAGGCTCAGTCCACACTCAACCTCTCTCTCCCGCAGGCTCCTCCAGCTGCCTGTGAGCCCTGCCCAGTCCCTCAAGCTCTACTCTCCAGGACCCCGGAAGCCCCCACAGTGGTACCACCACTGCCTCAACTTCATTCTTCAGTATCTCCCTCACTTCCTCTCATTGCAGCATTTCTCAAGATTCATTTTTTTCTTCAGCAGTATTTATTGAGCTCCTACTGTGAACCAGAGAAACTGTTTTAGGCTCTGGGAATACAGCAGAGAACAGAACAAAGTCTCTGCCTTTGTGGAGCTTATAATCTATTCATGTGTATTTTATATATATATATATATATATATATATTCTAGTCATATATAAATATAAACATGTCAAACTCTGGTTTTGCAAGTAATCAAGAAAAAAGTAAGCAGAGTAAGGGGCACAGAGAAAGTCTGTAGTTCTGAGGGGTCACATGAAGGCCTCACTAGAAGGGAGGGCTTAGCAAGGGTCCAAGGACAGGACGAAGCAGCCTGCAGATATACGGGTAATGGGCTTCCCAGGAACGAGAGTAGTCAGGGCAAGGCCCACAGCAGAGTAGTCAAGGGACACTTTGGAGCCTCTGTAGCCAGAACAGAGGGAGCTAGAGAGCATCACAGGACATGAGATCAGAGGGTCCTACAATTGTTGTTTGTGTGTTTTTTTTGTGAGCAAGTCAGAGTTTATTAGGAGACAGGAAAGTCCTCAGCAGTAAGAGGAGACCCGAAAGTGGGTTATCCAGGTCCTACAACTTTTGATGACCTGTGATCCCCCACTAGTTGTGAGCTCCTTGAAGTTAGGGACCATATATTATTTATCTCTGTGATTCTAGTACCCAGCATAGCACCCTGACATATACCATGTACTCTGCTTACTTTTTTCTTGATTACTTGCAAAACCAGAGTTTGACATGTTTATATTTATATATGACTAG
>CAUYQG010086153.1:0-21558 GCA_963574415.1 Tarsius wallacei
CCAAGGAGATGAAAGATTAGTACACTTAAAACTACCTGTCTGGGGATGGGGGGACACTTCTTATCAACAAGGGTGCCTGAACGAGACATATTTGTGTACCTAACCCTTAAATGTACCCCTCAATATCACAATAAAAAAAAAAACCAAAAAAAACAGAAAGACGACGTTCAAATGACACGTCAGCACAGGCCACTCATGTCAGTCTTCACCTCCTGTAGCGTTTCCTTTGTCCCCCGCTCCCACCCCCTGGTGAAAAATGGGCTCTTTGAAGGGGGCTACCGTCTTCCTCTTTTCCCCTGGATCCCCACCTAGCAGAGTTCCGGGCACAACCAGTGCCTGATCCCACTTCTTAAAGCACCTGTTTGCTCCACAAAAGCCACCCAGGCCCTCAGGGAGGAAGAAGTGTCCAGACAGAGGGTAGTGAGGAGGTCTGAGGGAGGGGGCGTCTCACAGGGTGCGCGGGCACCCTGCCCACTCAGAGGGAAGAGACGCCCAGGCCTGCCACCGGGGCCGGGTGTGCCACCCCAGGAAAGGGTTCAGATGACAAGGAAACCTCCCCCCCCCAAAGCCAGACCCTGGCCCCCGCCCAGCTGGTTCCCAACGATCGCAAGCCGCCCTGCCCCACGGCCTCCCCACAGCCACCGTCCTTCCCACAGCTGCCCACAGCCCCACGGCCTCCCCTCCCCGTGGCCACGCCCTTCCCGTGGCTACCTCTCCCCACAGCCACCCCTCTCACAACGTCCGTGAAAGCAGATGCCCGAGAAAACGCCCACGTGCCGGGAGAGAAGACGCATCTAGTCCTCACAGCACAGCTGCCAGGCTGTCAGAGATGGGACAGGAAACCCGGGGTCTGTGGGCTCTAGACCTGGCCCTGGCGGCCAGGGCTCCTGGACCCGCTTGGCTCTGCTCCCGCATGGAATGCCGAAAATGGACAAACCGTGTGCTAACTGAGCTGATATGCAGTATGTGCTGCCTTCACTTGTGTATTCAAAGAGTCTCCCTGACTAAAACAGAGCCAGGTTGAATTCTGGTCATGCTGGGCTCTCTTTCCTATTACAGCAGTTATCACCGATCTAAATCCGTCCTGGCCACCCTCACTCATAACTGGCTTTTGTTTATCTTTGACGGCGGACTTGTTTTATAATTGTGCAACATCTCTCGGAGCACAGGTGACAGAACTTTGAGGTCCTCGCTGAAAGACAGAAGTCTCCACCCTCAAAGAGCACACCGTGTTGTTTAGGACACGGTTTCACATTTTAGTTTCAGACCCAGAAAGCACTCACTAGCTAGACTTCCTCTGTCCTCTAAGCAATGTGCACATCAAATGAACTTACAAAAAGTGCCCCTTGGATGTGGAGAAGCTCAGTGGCTTTTCCAGATGCGTGCAGTGTGTCCCCCTGCACGGGGCAGGGGGAGTGATTTCCGGGGTGAGGAGTCACAGAGAACACGAATCCTCACTCTGAGCACCCAGGCCTGCGGGCACAAGGGTCTACGTGGCTTGTGTCCTCCCTGGAGGAAGACCAGAGACCAGACGCAGAGACAACACAGAAGGGATGGTTCCCAAAGCCACAGTGGCCTGGGAACACCACCGGTTTCCGGCAAAGGAGACATGCAGGGAATGACTGAAGGCCCCGGGGAGGCCAGCTGAGCAGTAGCTGTGGCTCTGCTTGTTCACCCAGGTGTATGTGGTCCTAGGGGCACAGGACGGACGACAGGGACTTTAAGCGGACGATAAACCACTGTCAGTGCCATCACGTAGGCCCATTGGCTGTCCTCTGAACATCCTGAGTCGAGAGCCGCGTGAGTGAGGGGAACTCGCGCCTCTGACCCCAGAGAGCTCACGGCCCAGGTGGGCCTGGATTCTAGCGGCCAAGCTGTGTGGCAGGTGGGCAGTGCTGGTAAAGTTAACCGGAGCAGGGTCACCTTATGCAGCCCCGAGGCACTGCTGCCACTGTGAGTAGGTTCTAGTTGAACCCCCAACACACACTCACACTTGAGTGTAGGTGGCTTCTCAGGAAGATGATGGCAGGAAATAGGAGTGAGGGCAGAGAAAGACGCCAGGGCAAAGGGAGAGTCAGCACGAGGTGATGTGTCCGGTCACTGCTAGGAGCCAGTGCCAATTCCTCAGGGCTTTCAGAGAGCAGAATTCTCCAGAGGCCCCCTGACTATGGCAGCTGAGCCCTCTCACCTGCCTCTCCCCACTATGCTGTGTGCTTAGCAAACCCCGACCTGCCGGACTGAGCAAATTGAAGAGCCAGTCAGTCAACACGTGACCTGCAGGAAGCCTTGGTCCCACTGTCCTCATCCTCTGGCTTCAGGCTGCCTCATCGTTGAACCCCATGCTAGAGTCCAACCTCAGAGGTGAGCTGTGGCCTCCAACGACGCAGAGGAACCCCCTAACTCCAGGCCTAAGGCCACCCTCAGGCCCTGTCCATTGGATCGTGAGCAATGCCACCTGGGTCCAGCTGCCATGTAGCAAGGTTCAGAGAACTGGCAAGACCGAGTCCAGAAGCGTGGAGAGGTCACTGCAGCTCTGGTGGCCAAGGCAGGGGGCACTTTGAGGCAAATGGGGCACTCAGAAGTCCTTTTAGGGCAGAAGGCATGAAAGCAGGCTCCAGGGGACACTGCACACCAGGAGGGGATGGCTGGGGGACCCTATCTCCCCAGCCCAGCCTGGGCACCAGTGGGAGTCAAGGGACATGAGAAACCCCAAGGGAGGTGGGTTTTCAGGAAGGAAGCACATCCCAGGCTCCATCTGGGACCCCCAAGACGCAGATCTTTCTCAGTTTTGTAGATGGCTACCTCTTGCCAGGCTTATCATTGGCCTCGAGTGGCACCTGCCACCCAGTGATGGGGCAGCTTGAGAGAATGCGAGGTGAGAACAGAGCATAGCCAGCCCTTCCGGGGACAGTGGCCAGCTGCTCGTGTGCCCAGTGCTGCAAGTGCCCAAGGCCTCCTGATGTTTCTGCATGGACATCCCTCCTGATTCTGAGGACAGGATGGCCTTGCATTTTCTTCCTTGCTACTGTTTGTCTTCTTTTGTCTGCTTAATAAGGTGCACTGGGAGTTGTGAAATGCCAAGCAGTGGGTTTTATATTAAAATATGATGGAGTTAGGTTTTGGCACTTGGGCATTGGCAAATTGTTGATGGCATGTTCACTGCAAAGTATCTAAAACTAGTGACAAAATCATTGGCAGCTGGGAATGGCTCCCTAAGAGTCTGATCCTTGGCATCTCAGGGTGACGCCAGGGTTGTGAGTGAGTAGTCTGTAGGCCCGGGTGGGCTGGCGGGTAGGGGTGGCGAGGTCTGAGGCTTGCCACCCAGCACGCACCATTCTCCTCCAATAGATCTCTGTGGGATCTTGCAGGGATTCAGGTGAAGGCCAGACACAAATTTTCTAGAAGATGCAAATGTCAGTCAAGACAGACAGATCCAGCAGATTTAACGTTGTCACCTACCGAGGTGACCACTCAACCAGCCATCAGAAGTGTCCTGGTGATGATTCAAACCCTGCCCTCGTGCACAGAGATTAGAGGTCAGAGGTCATGGCCAGGGCGAGGTCAGAGGGTGGCTCTGCCGTCAATGTAAACACTTAAATTGCAGAAATAACCACGTGAGATTCCTGCAGTTGCACAGAATAATTGTCACCCTTTACATCTGTTTGTTTGGGTCTTATTTTAAAATATTTTTTCCACACAGTAGCTATCATTAGAATCTTAACTAGGAATAATTGTTTCCAACTTAATCAAGACCCATATAATAATCATTCCCAGCCTCATCAAGACCCATATATGCAACAAATTTAATTTACTGAAGTTTTGGAAGAAATAATCTCCAAATAGTTTGAAAAGGCAATCTTAATGTTTTCATCTTCTCTGTGGTCATGCCCTTGTGGGGCTTCACCAGTGCCTCCCAGGCTGCTTTTCAGGAACCACTCCCAGGCCTTCTGGCTGGACTTCCAGAAGCCCTGAGGGTCTCTGTCAAGGGCTGTCTTTGGCAAACAGAACCTGCCCTGCCCACCCAGGTGACCATCTTTCCACGCATGCTACCAGCTGGAGGTGCCAGAGGGTGGGCCCCCAGGCCAATTGCATGGGAGTGTATGGAAGGATTCCACAGCCCCCTTTCCCTTAGGGATGAGGGGGGACATTGAAATGCACCTTCCCCGTCTCAGAATTCCCCAGCAGGACCAAGCCCCAGTTGCCCACAGCAAAACCCTGCTAAGTCACGAGCCCTTCTCTGCATTCCCCCCACGCACACCTCCCCACACCTCACTGGTGCCTCTTGGAGTCAGTCATGCCTGCCTTCCAAGCCTTGCCTCGGAATCCACTGACATTTGTCGCAGTTAAGTACAGACACACCCTGATGCATCGTATGTTCTGGCTTGTGTGGCAGTAAGGTTGCAACTCTTCAAAACAATGACCTTGAAACAGGAAATGGTGAAGAAAGCACAGATCCCTGGCTTAACCCCGTCTCCAGCTCTAGAGGACTGCCACTTCCACCTAGGCCAGGTGAGATTGCAAAGCACCTCTGAGAAAGTGCTGGAAGGGATAATGGTTGATCAGGACTCAGAACAGAATCACGCAGGTGTGATATTGCCTCAGGATTGTCTCACAAAGAGAGCCCTCCGTGGTGCATGTTCAGCTTTCAAGATATATCAGTGGAAGAACCCCTGCTGAAACTCCTGCTGTGTTTGCGACCCAGTTGCCATGAGGCCTTCACCGCTGCTTCACACACATCCACTTTTTTCTTCAATAAATGTTATCAAATGAGCTTTGCTGTTTCCTTATGGACAAATTAGGTCATGTATGTAGCTCATCATGTTACCCTTTTCACTTGGGCCCCTCATAATCTCGTTTTTACGGACTAGAAAGGCCCTCCATATCCTATGAGTCTTTAATCCTACATTCTCCAAGACAATAACTGTTTATCTGTTATTCCATCTTATTTTTCCAACTTATTTTTTCGTTATATTTGTCCATTTCTGTGCATTATTTTAAGACACCTCAGATATTTTGGAAATGAGCAGAGCAGAGCTGCCTACAAACACCCATGAAAACACTTAACTACAGTCACTCAAATGCACATAAATACTAAATCCAGACATGAAGTCATAAGGCTCTGAGCTTTGGATGCAATTATGAAAATGTAAGAAAAGAACTGATGAAACCAAAGGGTAATTAGCGTTCAGAATATACAAAGAAGGTGCCAATCAGCAGGAGAAAGACAAACAGCCCAATGAGAAAGTGACAAAGGTTTGATGAGGCCTTTCACCACGGAGGAGACAAGAATGGCTGAGAGGACTGTAAAAAACTGAATGGAAATTAAAACCAAATAAGAGGTCATTTTTATATCACAGTGGCAAAAGTTTAAAAGCGTGCAAATCCTAAACTTAGGCAAAGATACGGCACAGGGAACACTCTTGGCCACTACCGTGTGTCTGCACCTTATTTGCCAAGCAGCAGGGCACTTCCTGCTAAAGTCTGAAATTGACGGTGCGTAAGGGTTAGAACCCTGCTTTTCCCTCTTGGGTTCTGTTGTAACTGATGCAAGCTCAGCCACTCATCGTTGGTACACCAGAATAAGCAAGCATGAGATGTAACGAAAGGAAGTTGATCTTATTCCAAAAGCCGGCAGATGAGAAAATGGCCATGCTCGTGCCTCGGAGAAAGCATTCTCTCTTTTTAGGCTGAGTGCAAAGGTATAAAAAAGAAAACTTGGCATGGGAAAACATGTGGGCACGGCACAGGGTATGTCTCGATGGCTTATCTTGAGTAGTGGTTTTCCTGGGGATCTGGAAGTATTTTCTCTGCTGCC
The DNA here is from genome assembly GCA_963574415.1 of Tarsius wallacei. Lineage (NCBI taxonomy): Eukaryota > Metazoa > Chordata > Mammalia > Primates > Tarsiidae > Tarsius > Tarsius wallacei. The sequence goes on from CAUYQG010086153.1 coordinate 5,816, forward strand.
CTCAGGTTATGGACAGCCCGTCTCATGACACCCCCCCAAGGGAGAGGGTCCTGCAGTCAGACCGTTTTAAGATCAGGCCCTGGGCAAGGATCAGGTTAAACGGGCACACATGGTGTAAGTGAATGTCTGGTAAACAAAGGGAGAAAAGAATTTTCTAAAATGTGTTTCAAGGCTTAAGACTAAGAGAGAGGAAAAACTTTAAAATACATTTTAAGGCTGAGATACTCCTTCACACTATCATCTAGAGCTGGGGTCAACAACTTTCTTGTGTCAAAGTCCAGATAAAAGTGTTGTGCTTTTCGGCCCAGATGAACTGGCACGTCTATTCAACATTGTCATGAGAAAGCAGCCATGGACAACACATGTGCAACGGGCACAACCGTGTATTAGTGAAACTCTTTTCCAGAACAGGCCTCAGGCGGGCCATAGTTTGCTGGTCCGTGGTCTAGAGACACTTGTGTGTGGGGGCACCAGGCAAATGTCCACAACAGCCGCTGGCTGGAAACAACCTGGTCACCGCCTGGGAAGTGAATTGGCATCGTCCGGCCCGGGGTGCAATCCTGCATGAGACACTCGAAAGACAGTGACACCCTCCCCATGGAGGCATCTCCAGAGCCCGATGTCAGCAAGCACAGAAAGCCATGGACAGACACGCACACGTCTCGTTTATGCAAGGCTAGCAGCACACAAAGGAGAACCGCTTATCCTTTAGAGACACGGAGATGCCACGAGCCCTACGGAAATCAAAAAATTAGCCCGGCATGGTAGCGCTCGCCTGTGGTTCCAGCTACTTGGAAGGCTGAGGAGGAAGGATTGCCGGAGCCCAACAGGTTGAGGCTGCAGTGGCTGGGAGCGTGCCACTGCCCTCCATTCTGGGCTACAGAGTGAGACTCCAACTAAAAAAAAAAAAAAAGAAAGAAAGAAAAGAAAAGCAAGGAGCAATCATCAGGAAACTTGGAGAGTGTTTTCTCGGCCGGGAGAGAAGGCGGGAACATGAAGGGGGCGCAGGGCCGCATGTCCTGGCACACTCCCTTCCTCAGGCTGAGTGGAGACGACATGGGGCTTCACTTTATTATTTTTCTTTCAGTCATATGCACATTTTTACAGATTCTCTCTGTTTGATGCATCTTGTCATTTGCTTTTAACTTTAGAAGGAGTGAGGATGAAGGGGAACTGCAGGTGTCCACAGGATTTGCCTTCTAAGTCTGAGAAGGGGTGGGCGGACGGCGTCAGGAACTAATAAAAAGCAAGGAAGAGAAGTGTGCCCCCAAGGACTCCAAGGAAGGGGCAAGGAGTCGTGAGGACAGCCGACAGACTGGGGATGTGTCAGTGAGGGGTGTCCACTGACATGAGTGTGAAGACCACCTGGGGGAAGGTCAAGGGTATTGGAGGTCAGAGACCCCATCAGGGTGGGTGCGCCCTGCAGGGGTAGTCAGAGGGAACCACCCCAGTGAAGAGGTGGAGGGAAGCCTTAGCAGGCCAGAGTGGTCACTGACCCCGTGCCTAAAGCGGGGTCTGTGCAGCCAGAACACCCACCCTTCTCCCCATGGCCCAGCTGTGTGGTCTGCACCAGTTTCAGAACTTTCATTGCTCATCAAAAAACAAGGCTGGCAGTATTCCCTGAGGTTGGTGCCAGTATTGGAATGACAGGTAAGTGGATGGCAGGCTTCAGGCGTCTGGCACAGCACCCAGGGCACGGCAGGTATTCAGCAGACATTTGCTTCTATGGAGATTGTTCTTGGTTGCAGGCCAGGATCTCTGGGCAGCAGAGGCGGCAAGGGAGTCAAGTTCCCGTGACGTGTACCACAAGGCACCAAGGAAGGGAGGGAAGAAAGCGGGTCAGATGGCAGCCACAGGGCACCCTGCACCCTCTGGGGCTGGCAGTACGAGCCATCAGAGGCAGGCCACAGTGGGCCAAATCTACCAGGCTGGGAGAGATCCCTGTCCGCCCACCATGCCCCCCACAGCTAAGGACAGGTTATTCCTCGAGAGGACCCAGGTGGGGGCACTGCCAAGTCCTTCCTATGATGTCCTGTTGGGCTCACCCAGCCTCACTGGACCAGCAAAAAGCTCCAAGATGCCAACTGGAATAAATGATTCGCTCTGCATTTTCCATCCCTGCTGATTAGAGAAAAAGATGAAGTATCTCAAAGTCCAGGTAGGATGCCCCAGGGAGTAAAAGGGATTCTCATTGGATGAAAAACATTCTGGAAACACAGAACAAGACGAGAGGACGCGTTAAAGACATGTCTCTGGGCTACAGACTGGCAAAGACGGATGATGATGATCAGTAAGATGGATTGATTAGGAACACACAAAAGTTTGGGGCAGACAACAAGTGCAGCTTGCGTTAGCCACAACTGAAGCCATGTTTGGCATCCCTCAAAGCCATGCATGAGCAGTCAGTGGAGACCTGGCTCCTGACTACACCCAAGGTCCAGAAACGGCAGCTCCTGAAAGCTGCTCATGGGTACCATGCCTGCCTGACTGCTGTGAGCTGGTGCTCTCCCTCCTGTGTTCTCTCTCCCTCTCTCTCTCCCTTTTTAATAAAGGACGACTTCACAGAGAGTGGTTCCTTCAAATGACTGTCACATAAATAATCCTGGTGCCTGGTGCTTCTGTCTACCAGGTGTGGGATCTCCCATCAACCTGAGTGTACAAGACAGAGAGACACAGACAGTCCAATCAGAGATGCAGGGATTGTGAGTGGCTGTTATTCAGGATAAGACCAACTAAGCTGCAATAACCAGCAACTCCCAAATCCCCGTGGATGTTAACCCTTAACAGTGAAGCTCTCCCTTGTGCAAATCCTCACTGGGTGACGTTGAGGACACTCTCTTCCACATGGTGACTAAGGGATCAAGGGGCTTAGAGAGTGAGGGTGGGTGCGTGGAGGGATGTGTCTGTGCATGAATGTGTCTGACCACGGGCAAGGAATGTCTGCATACGTGTGCATCTGCATGAGTGTGTCTGTGAGTGTACTGCCATGCACAAGTGTGTGTCAGTGCATGAGTGTGTGCCTGTGCACACATGCATTTGTGTAAGGGTGTGAATGTATGCGTGCATCCGCGATAAGGAAATCAGCGGGTGGGAGGAAAAACGGGAAGACCAGAGATCACTCTGAAGCTGTGAATTTTCCTGTGGATACACACGTTATAAATCTGCTTCTGCTTCTACACAAAATCTCTACTGATAAAGTTAGAATCTGTCAAAAAAGGTGTTTTCTGTTAGGAACAGAGCAGCTTTGCCGTTGTGCAATTCTGTGGGAAAAGACTCAAATCCTACATGTTCAACAGATGCACAATTGATCCATGCGTTGATTCATGTTATCCGCACTAATGCGCATTTTCCAGACAGGTTAGTTGACACTGCTCACACCCCACTCCACATGTCCTGCTCCGAAGGCTTAGGAAACTGAACTGATTGCCCAGGCCAGGCCTTTCTCACCCCCGTGGGCCAGGCAAGCAGGAAGAAAGGTCGGGGGCAGGAAGAGGGGAAGACAAGCACGAAAGAAGAGAACAAGATGGAGGAGAGCTGGGGAGGCAGAGGCCTCCTGGGTGAGACTGGGAGACAGGCCCTTGGCCGAGCGATGCAACTTCAGAGGCAGACAGGCTCCACCTGCCTCTCGGTGCCTCTGGCCTGCTCTGCTCCACTTGCGTCTGGAGGGAGGTGGAGTGGCTTTCTCACGGCATGCCCCTCCTGTCTGTGGCAGGTGCGGGAGAGGGTGGGCACCCCGCCGTTGGGCACCCTTCCCTTTACTCGTTTACGCATCTCTTGTCGGCTGGAGTGGGCCCGGGAGGATGCAGTCTCCCTGATGGAGCGTTCAACCTTGTGGGAGGAACAACCGTCCAAGTCAATTGATTAAGTAAGGACCTGGTTGGATGGAAACAGGCAAGGTGCTAAAGTCAAGAATAACCAGGACAAGGACTTCAGACGGCATGCCCAGGCAAGGCCTCTCATGAGCATTTAAACAGCTCAGAGGATGTGTAGGAACAGGCTAGGAAAAGGGGGTAGTGAAGGGCGCAGGGAACAGTCAGAAGGGCCCCCCCCAAGATGGCACCGAACACTACAGGGCCACATGGAAACAACAAAGGCCCTAAGTTCCAGCTTCCCCCTATACGATTTCCCGCGTGAAGTTCAAACCTGCGAGCCAACAATCTCCTCCTATGACAAATCAGCCCTGTAGTACCCTCTAATAGCAATGTAACACACTTTCAGCCCACCCTATTTCCACTCTGCTCTACCCAATAGAATGCTAGCACGACCTTTTCCTGCCCTCGGTAAACTAATAAATACAGTTCTCTCCCTGCATAACTCTCTCTCTCTCTCTCCCTCTAGCTCTGTAGCTGCCACTTTAATGAATCTCTTGGCCCCCAACGGGTGTGGCGTTGTTACTGGCGCCCCAGTTCTTTCAATGCTGAAGAGAGTTTAGCATCGCTTTTAGACATAAAACGTATAGAACATCAGGGTTGCATATGAAGATACTTTCAGCTTCAGCTTATGGGCCTCTGAGTACCAGGGCAGATCAGTCGGGAGGAGTTGTCTAGACCAGGGATTTTCTGGGTTGCAGTAGAAGTTCTAAGGTTGTTTCCTTGTTTTTTTTTATTTAAAAAAACGGTTAGGGGTACAAGTGCAGTTTTGTCACATGGTATATTGTGTAGTGGTGAAGTCTGGGCATTTAGTGTAACCATGGCCCAAACAGTGGCTCTTGTACCCATTAAGTAATTTCCCCCACCCCTCCCCCTACCCTTCTGTATCTCCAATGTCTCCTGGTTCTGTCCTCTGTCGGATGCCCACACAGTCTTCCAGCATAGCTGAGAAAACCAATTGCTTCACTTTAGTAACTATGTAAAGTGTTCTCTACCTGTAGAATTTTATTTTATTTTGTAAGGATGCATTTGACTGTGTTGTGTTCTAGAAATCATTAATGGTCGAATTTCAGACTCTGTGATAGGCTAGTCTGAGTTAATGCAGGTACAACTTAAAACTACCACCAAGGCAGCTCCTTCTGTGTGTAGACACAGATGGCCCTACCTGTGTTCTGGGACACCTGCCTCTTGGGGGAATGCTGCATTGCAGTGAGGCTTTCTTATTACTTTCCTGTAGCGCGTCCAACTGTCAGAAGTGGGAAGGTGACTAGACAGAGACTTACAGAAAACAAGGAGAGAAGACAACTGATTGTTCCCGAGGAGCAATCCCGAGGAGTGATGAGGACAGTCACTCAGAGGGTAAGAAGAGAGAGACACAGGCTGTGTGAGCGACCCTTGGACAAAGGGAGGGCACAAAGGTAGTCCCTCCAAGCTCCGGTTCACGGGTGAATCTGACAGCTCAGGTTCATTTTCCCAGGGCCGTGACTGTCAAGAAGGGTATATTTCTCCTTCTGTGGGAGAAGCAGTCTTAGAGATGTAAACTTGTTCCCCTGTAACTGCCACCGAGGGGAAGCTGCCACATGCAGAGAGTCTCCTCTCAGAGTCACGAGCACTCTGCGTTTGTGGCGTGACTCCTTTCTCTCTCTCCATCATGACACGGGAACTGGATCAGGAGACCCAGTCTAATTCACTTTGACAGGCTCTCCAGGGTTTGGGTAGAAAGCAGCCTTCGTGTTGCTGAGGTTACAGAAGCAAGGATTAATCATACCTCAGAGCTATGCATCTGTTTTTACCAGCAGGACTACTCCCTGATGCCATATATATGTATATATATATATATATGGCATTTTCTTTTTCTCTCAACCTACTTCCTGGAATGTTGCCAATTTCCTCTGATCTGACTTTTCAGTCTGGCTCTCTTTCCCTTTTGCACAGGTACAAGGCTGAGATTTTCTTTAATTGACAATTCTTTATCAGTAGGTGGAATTTTAGAAATGGGCTGGTAGATACGCTATCCCTGCTGTACTTTTAGTCTCAGATAATCTTATCTGCATCTAGCCTCTGGCATTGGCTGCTTCCTAGAAACATACGTTGATACATTGGCTGGCTTTTATGTTTTTGTCTTAAACAAAATCCTTTTCCTCTGTGACAGTCAGCTCCTGGAAAATGGCAACTATGACCATATCCACCAGCGCTTCCACATGGCAGCTGCAGAAGAAAAAAATAAAATGGCTTGTTTGGGTTACTGATTTATTTCTCCTCAACTTCTGTTAAGTCTGTGGGAGCATTTAATGAACCTGCATGGCTTTTGAAAAGGACCTCACAGAAACAGAGTCGAGATCAAAGAGGAATTGAAACTGTCAAATGCAGCGTCTTGTTGGTGTGTCTTTAGCTTGAGATGGCTTCTTACAGCCACCTGGTCAGAGGAGGACCCTTGGCAGAACTCTCCGACAACTCTGCCCTGAGAAATGCTCCTCGACAAAGTGGCAGTGTTGTCCCCATAATCCTCAGGCACACTAGAGATGGCAGGGATTTGGCAAGGGGTGTGTGTTTCCATGTTTGCACCCCTGGCTTGTTGGCTTTTGGCACCCGACCTTGGTGTGGCACACACCCCAGACGGTACTAGTCTCACCCAGGCCGGTGGGCGTGGGGGTGGGCAGCATGTTACCAGCTTCCACTTTGCACCCAAGCACAGAGGCGCTGGCGGGGTGGGTCACAGATGCAGGTGGAAGCTCGTGGTCCAAGTCGGACGGCAGCGCAGTGCCCCTTGCTGGCCGCGGTGCGTGGCGAGCTCGGAGCTCGGTTCAGACTAGGGTTGCTTGGTTGAGCCATTTCCCTGTGGCGCTTGAGTACTTGCTTCTCTGACATTCCCAAAGTTCGTTCTGCAGTCAGATGCCTCCTGGTTTTAGATCAGTATTTTCTGGACACGGTTTCTGAGCCCTTTAAACTTCAGAGGAGCTCTAGATTGGGCTGTGTGACCATTTCCTCCAAGCTACCTCACTTTCTGTCTCTGGGTGCTCCTTGTTTTTTTTCCTTCTCTTGTACTTCCTTCTCCCTACCCATTGATGTCGGGTGGGATGCGGCTCAGATCTCATGGATTTTTTTGGCTCCTCCCTAAGAAGAGTGGCCAGCAAAGGTTTCAAAGTTTATTAAAGAAGAGACAAAAGGAAAGGGAGACATGCCGGGGCTGGCATGGGCGAAGGAAACCACACCTTTTGCTCTTTACAATAGGCCTGATATACCTTCACAATGATTGATACGCTAAAGAGGGTGGAGCTTAGGCAACCTCACTCTGGAGATGGACATCTCTGGGCTCCTGATGGGAGGATGGGGGAAGGCAGTCTTTTCCTGACCACATTGTCTTTTACAGGAGACCTGCCAGACGTTTCCAATTCACAGGTTCCTGAGTTAAAGGTGGTCTTACTATCATTTCTATGGCTTTAGTCCTGCCAAGGAATGGTATTGGGCCTTCTGCCTTTCACGGGGAATCTGAAAGATTCTTAGTGATTATTATGCTAAACCATGAATTGAAAGGCTGGGCTATCCCCTTCTGCATCTGATGGAGTTTTCTTTTGATTTGCTGAGGGGGTGGGGTAGGCTGCAGTTTGGCCTGCAGTAAAATGTAACGCTTCTTAAAATTTGCCTTTGGGAAATTTATCTGTCTAACCTGTGCTAACTGCCCTGCCTCACCCATCTCCTAATTTGGGTTTCTCTATTATTTTCTTATGCATGGCATTGCTTCTTTCAGTAGAAATAAAAAAATATGCACAATTTTCATTTTATAAATAATACATACTCAAACTAAGATTATTTTTTCCCCCATGTTAGATGGGTGATGTGCTCATGTCGTGACTAGGTTTGAGGGAGGTGCACCTTACACTTAGGCGTGAAAACCCAATCATCACACTTAGGAACCGCAAAAGGATGGAAGCCAACATTTTTTGAAACATGTGAAAGCAGAAAGAAAAATGTAAAAAAAAAAAAAAATCCATTTAACCATCAAAAACGATCCTCTCCTTCCTGAATCTTTTTGCTAGCCAGAATATATATTGACTCTTCACTAATAAAAATATGAATGTCAAAATACCCATAGGCCAGGGCAGCAGTATAATTGGGGAAGTCTGTGGGTGCCATGGAAAGAACATAGATGGATCTGGGTTTGAAACAACCACGTGCTGGCCATGACTTAGGGCAAGTAATTTATCCTCTTTGGGCTCCGATGAATAAAGTAGGAGTAATCAAACATGTTTCTTGGGAGTAGCAAATGTTAGAGTAAAAGCTATGCCAGGCAGCCTTTCCCATGGCAGATGTTCAACAAATGTTTGATGTGGTGTGATTTACAAATCAGGAAAATGTCTTTGGGCTATGAGTGAAGTGCAGGCAGTGGGCACTCAGGATTGGGTGAGGGAGAGGCGTGAGGAAGAAGCCAGATGGACAAAGGAGTGTCCAGAGTGAAAAGGTAAACTGAGGCAAGATAGTTCATTGCCGCGGGAATAATGCAAGATGGCAACAGAGAGAAAAGTAGAGGGAAGTAAAGTTTATTATTCACCTTTCACAGATGGAAAGAGGGCTAACACTCCAAGGCAAGTGTGGGGTGGCAGGCTAAAGACTAGGAGTATTTAAAGGCCGGCCGCTAAAGCCAAGATGCTTAGACCTGGAGGAGATCTGAGCCAAAAGGAATGTCCAGAGTTGCATTCTTCAGTTTCTACAGCAGTCACAAGAATCTGGTATCTTGACACCGCCAGGCATCAGCGTTCCATGATCTCAGGTGGTGGGCTGGGGTAGTCACTGTTGAGTGAGAAGAATATACCAGTAAACACACCTCCTGGTGGTGTGGGAGAGGTAGTCATGGGCAGCTGATAACAAAGTATCAATATGAATTCTTAAAAGATAAATTGTTAGCAAGTTGGACATGTTCAAGGGGTTCTGTATAATCACTAGTTTCTAAAATAAAGCATTTTTATTCTTCTTTTTTTTTTTTTTGAGTTGGAGTCTCTGTCACCCAGACTGGAGTGCAGTGGCTGCTCCCGGCCACCACAGCCTCGATCTGCTGGGCTCCAGCGATCCTTCCGCCTCAGCCTTCCAAGTAGCTGGAACTACAGGCGTGCACTACCATGCCCAGCTATTTTTTTGATTTATTGTAAAGATGAGGTCTTGCCAAGTTGCCCAGGCGGGTCTCAAATCCGTGGGCTCAGGCAATCCACTCACCTCGGCCTCCCAAAGTGCTGGGATTACAGGCTGAGCCACTGAGCCCGGTCGCATTTTTCTTGTTAATGATTATAAGGCAAAAGGACATACGGGCCATACAAGCTGTGCAGCAAGGGAATTTCAAAGGGCGAGGCCTAAGCAAAATGGCCGTTAAACTAAATATGCTCTATACTTCAAGTGTTCCCTCCTTTCACAGAGTGCACCTGGATTTGACCCAGGAGGCTCCCTCTGCCGCTGCAAGAACCCTAAGTGTGGCGCTCTGGGAGACTGTTTCATCTGAGACATCTTCCCTGAATGCCCTCCTCTTGAGGAACAGGGACATTTTCTCCCTCTCTGCTCCTTTATTAACGAATGGCTTTATTAATGAATTGACCACATCATAAAGTCACTTAAAATCGCTATCTGGATCCCTCAAATGCCTGTGAGTTTCTCCAGGGAAGGGACAACATCACACTCATCTTTGTATCCTCGGAGGTGCCCAGCCCAGTGTTTGTCAGATGTTGGGGCAGATAGATGTGTCCATGTGTGATGCACATCACCATCAGGGCAAGTATAGCCTTGCCCACTCAGAATGTTTGGAGGCACTGGGAATGTGTGTGGGTTTCTTTCTGCAGGGGCTGTTGGCGGAGGCTGTGGTGCAGCAGAAGGGAAGAAGAACAGACACTAGACTGGAGAGATGCTATGTTCCAGTTAGTTGAATTTTCTATTTCTCTCTCTCTCTTTCTCCCTCTTTCAAATCAGCGTCTCACGCTATCTCCCAGGCTGGAGTGCAGTGGCACGATCACTGCCACTGCAGCCTCTACTTTCTGGGATCAGGTGACCCTTCCACCTCATCCTCCCAAGTAGCTGGAACTACAGGCATGTGCCACCACCCCCAGCTAATGTTTTGATTTATTGTAAAGACGAGGTCTCGCCTAGTTGTCCGAACTGGTCTTGAATCTGTGGGCTCAGGCAATCCTCTCGCCTCCACCTCCCAAAGTGCTGAGATTACAGACATGAGCTACCATGCCCGGCTAGCATGTGTGTTTATATCTTAGTTTTTAATTAAAAAGTTTAAAGAGTAAAAAGCAAAAATAAAAAATTTTTAAGTAGAAAAAAGCTTATAGAATAAGGATATAAGAAAATATTTATCATAGCTCTGCAATATGTTTTTGTTTTAAACTGTGATTACAAGAAAGTCAACAGAGAAAATTGGGCCAACTATAAGTTTTAGGTGGCCAAGTGCAGGGAACTTGTGTCAGGGGAGCAGAGCTTGCCAATGGGAGACCCTTTATTTTCATCCCAGCCTAACCCACATATGTGATACCACTAGGAAATAGAAGAGGGTAGAAAGGAAACAGCTTTAGTTAGTACCTATGCAAAATATCAGAGACATGAGAAGGAGCCTTGAGTCCTTTGGTTCCTTTTATCATTTTTATGAGCAGAATAAAACAGATCATATGTGTATTTCTCCTTAAGAGAAGAAAGATTATCTGGTGTAGGTTACAGCTTCAAATACATAGTATGTGAGTGATTACAGTCCTAAGTCCTAGTTCTGGTCTCATTACATTATCATCTCAATCCACAAGAGCTGCTTCTGTCCAGGGAAAGAAAGCACCACATCTTATTAGGAGTTACAGATTAGGGTTGCCTAACTCATGGATATGAACTGTAGCCAGATGGGTTGGGTTCTCAAGAAGTGTACTTGACCACATCTAGAATAGACACAGTGTTGCCCAATTTGTATATACATAAAAACTACAGCCATTTATTGAGCACTCACCTGTCAGTGGGCTGCAGATCTCTGGAGACTAACATGTCACCAATTCTTGATCTCGATATCTAGGAGAGTAAATGGAGGCAAGTAGACACACAGGCAGAAGAGTGAGTAGATACTTTGACAGACATAAGCACAGCATTCCCAACATGGAGGAGAAACCGGCAGCCTGGCTGAGGGTGGGAGGAGATGGATGAGGACTCTTTCTGAAGAAGGTGATGCTTGATCTAGCAGTTGAAAGACAAGGATTCAGCTAGGGTTTCAGACAGAGTGGGAACAGAAGGGGAGAGAACAGCATAGTCAGATAAGGATACGTTCTGAGATGTGTTATTAGGTGATTTCATCATTGCATGAACATCATAGAGTGTACTTGCCCAGACCTAGGCTATATGGTCTAGCCTATTGCTCCTAGGCTACAAACCTGTACAGCATGTCACTGTGCTAAACCCTGTAGGCAATTGTAACACAATGGTATTTGTGCATCTAAACATAGAAAAGGTATAATCTTAAGGGACCACTCTCATATATGTGGCCTATCATTGACTGAAACGTTGTTATGTGGCGCAGGACTGTATGCGGAAAAGAATGAAAGCATGCGTGAAAGGAACACTTAAATAGATGAGTCTGCCTGGAGCAAAGCACCAGTTGGAGGGAAGGATGAGAAACAAAATTTGAGTTAGAGGGAGGACCATCCAGGTCCTTCTATGTGAAGTTGCTGGTCTGAGGAGTCACTCATTTAACACTTATTTAGTAAGCACCTTCTATATGCTAGACTCTATTTTCAGGTGTCTGGGACACTGGGGTGAACAAGACTAGTTCCCATTCCTATTCTAGTCTAGCAGTCAAACAATTAAAAAAAACAACAATAAAAAATAAAGAAAACATAGATATTGGTAGGTGCTATGCAGAAAACTAAGGGAGATCTGAAAGAAGTGGCTTCATTGCAGATGTTCAGAAAAGGCCTAGGAGATGACATTTAGGGCAAGAGAAGACATTCAGTGTGAATAACAAGGAAGAGACAGCCATGTGGATATGGGGTGGGGGCAGGGAGGCGGGGACCATCCCAGGCAGGGGAAACAGCATGTGCAAAGGCCTGAACCGGGAAGGAGCATGGCCTGTTAGTGGAACGCGGAGGGGACAGGGTGGGGAGGGGAGTGTGAGGTGAAGTCAGGAAGGAAGGCAGAGATTGTGCTGGGAAAATTTCAGACATTATTCTTTCTTTTTTCCTTGAGTAGGAGTCTCACTTAAACCTGCACCACCACGCCCAGATAATTTTTTTGATTTATTGTAGAGACGAGGTCTCACCATGTTGCCCAGGCTGGTTTCGAACCACTGGACTCAGGCAGTCCTCTCACCTCAGCCTGCCAGAGTGCTGGGATTCCGGGAGTGAGCCATCGCGCCCCGCCGCAAACTCACTTTAAACACGGGTCAGTCCTCTTTTCTCACCCCCCAATCCTTGACTTGCACTTTTGTGAAGTAGATGTTCAAATTCAAAATGGCAGCCCTTGTAGCTTTCCAGACAGATGGGGTGGGATTGGCGAGGGGCTGGGAAGTAGAGCGTGGCTTGGGTCTCCCAACGGTGAGAAGGGGATCCCCGGGAAGAGCCGAGTGCACAGGGCTGGTGAGGGCTGTTGGGGCTTCCTAACTCGACCCACTGCTGCTCTGTGACACCTGACGGAGGTGGCAAGGCTTCTCCAAGGAACAAGACAGCCTTGCTCCAGACACCCCGTGGGTCCTTTCCTCTTCTCTGTGCGAGCTTGTAAGAAAGCTTTGCAGTCTTGTTTTTGCCCCTTTGAGAATGTGACATTTTCTGTGAAACAGTGGATACTGTTTACCATCAATTTTTTCCAAGAGGCTAAATTGTACTTCTCTTTTCCTTGCTCTGAGTTTCTGGGAACTAACAGTTCTCCTGGCTTCCAGGACCTTAAAACCGTCAGTAACCAGGGTGAAGACAGAGGGCAGGAGTAGATTGTAATATGGCTCCATATGTTCTGTGGGTTTGTGGGTATGTGTACAAATGCCAGGGAAAGGTCTGGAAGGTTACACAGAAAGTTGGTAACAGTGGTTATTCCTGTGGAGGCAGGGAGAGAACTGAAGTGGGGGCTATCAAAGGGGATGTTAGCCTAGGGTTCAATGTTTTATAAGGAGCATATATGAACACGATGCTTAAATAAGTAGATGTATAATTAAAATTAACTGGAAATTCCAGACCTGAGGACGAGGCTGCTGAGGTTGGGATCTGCGCTGAGGACCCAGGGACGGGAGAGGTTAATAAGTCTAGCTTGAAGATTGGCTTGGGGAGTTGTGACAAAGGGTCAGCTCAGGATGGCTTTGAAAGTTAAGCAGAAGCAAGCCCAGTTGTCGCTGGAATTTTAATTTCTTGGGCAGAGGAATCATGCCATGTAAAATGCTTGTGAATGAAATAAATATATAATTTAATACATGCATATTGACTTCCTTTAAAAAAAAATTATTAGAGGGTTGTGGAATTTGGATTGTGTCCAAACTGCTAACACATAGTGTACATCTCAAGCGGAGAACTTGGGGTTGAAGGATCTATGTAGTGTGTGCTCTTTGGAGGTTGGTGATTGATAACCTCTCAGAGAAACTGTGGTCCCAGGAAACTCTAAAATGGTGTGAGCCACTGCACCTGGCCAATTTCCATTGTTTATAAATTACGCAGCCTGAGTGCCATGCTACCTAAGCTGGAACACTCATCTTTAAGAGAGACAGGACTATGTGGTCAAATCTGTTTGGAAAGAATAGCATAACCACACTCTTCTCTTGAAAGGTCACAGTGTATTTTTGGAATATTAAAGCCTCTGGGAAGTCCCGCGAGAAAGAAGTTCAGAAGTCAGGTGGGCTCCAGAGGAATTATGATTAGTGGCTCAATTGTGGTATCAAGAATTCATTTCAGTTATTTCCACAACAATTTCTGAAGATGTTTCTTTTTGTGGTCACAAGATGGCTGCCATTAAGTGAGACCTTGTGCTTCCTTACTCATGTCCAGAGGAGTGAAGGGAGAGTGAAATTCTTTTTTAGCCATGAACTACAAGTCCTTCCCTTCAGTTTGAGTGGGCTACCTTAAGCTATGATGCTCACCAGAAGAGTGCCGTGGACTGCTTTACTCAGACTAGTTAGCGCCACCTTCTGAATCTGGGGATGGGGTTAGCTTTCCTGAAGAACATGACTGTGTGGGGGAGGAGTGGATACTTGGGGAAAGAAAAAAGGTTAGGATTCTGTTAGGGAGGAGGAAGAGGGAGAGTAACAGCACAATGCGAGCAGTGATGAGAGAAGCCATACCAGACAGTCTGTAGCATACAGACATAACAGGTGTGGTCTGTGGGAAGGAAGGGATGGTCCCAGACAAGGGCACCAGGACGGGCCTGAGGGCATGGGTCCCTGACAAAGCCACTGGCTGTTGATTTCATTTGGGGCTCGGGACCTTATTTATATTTTTGAAAACTTGAGGATGTATTCAAAATTCTGTCACGTATTGAGTGGTTTAGAATTTTGGAGAATTTGAAAAAGAATTAAAATACTGCTGAACTTTAAAGAGAACTAAATAAAGAACAAAGCAGCAGGAAGTGCTGTGTGCAGAATAAGGATGGGGTTCTCTTCTCCTTGAGGGTGCCAGGCATGAAAAGTGCCAAATGGCAATTTAATTTCTTTATATAAGTTTCCCCTGAAATATTTGTCTATCAAGGCTGTCAGAAGTGAACACAGTTGCAAAATGAGTGACTAGCTTAATATGAGGGCTAAAAGTGTTTTCCTTATCTTTCTGCCTGTGACTCAACATAGCTGCTTTCTCTCGGAGTGAGTAAATGTCAGGACAGAGCCCTTTGGTATCTGAGATACCTAACTTCTAACTCACCAAGTAAGACACTTCAAGCATTTATTCTGAAAACGAACATTTCAGCCCAGCCTTTTCTAGTGTGATATGGAAGACTGAGGTTTTGTTTCAGCAATTATCCAAATAACAACTAGCAACTATATGTTTGTGCAGTTACTCATATTCTTTCTTTTTTTTTTTTTTTGACTTGGGATCTCATTCTGTCATCCAAGCTGAAGTGCAGTAGCACTGTCATGGTTCACTGCAGCCTTAATCTCCTGGGCTGAAGCAATCCTTCCGCCTCAGCTACGCAATCCGGAGTAGCTGAGACTACAGGTATGTGCCACCACACCAGGCTAATTTTTTTTAGTTTGTTTGTTTGCTTTTTAGAGATGAGGTCTCGCTATGTTGCCTAGGCTGGTTTTGAATTTCTGGGCTCAGATAATCCTCCCTCCTCTGCCTCCCAAAGAGCTGGGATTACAGGTCTGAGCCACCATGCCTAGCCTTGTGGCCTGTAGTCTTTTTTTTTTTTTTTTTAATTATAGACATGTGGGGTACAAGTGAGGATCAACTACATAGGTAGACTGCATACAGGTAACGTTTGGGTTTCCAACTGGCTCTCCCTCCCCTGGTACTGTACCTTGGTACCCTTTGTGTTGTTATGTGCCCCCATCCTCCTCCCTCACTTCCTTCCCTGGCAGTGCCCACTGACTGCTGGTCCCTCCCTTGTGCTAATGTGATTATTTCTCAGGGCCTATTTATGAGTGAGAACATGCAGTATTCAGTTCTTTGTTTCTGTGATAGATCACATAGTATGATGGTCTCCTACTCCATCCAATTTGCTGGGAAGTCCATGATTTTGTTCTTTATTTTTTTTTTATAATCAGTATGTATTATTATGATATTGTGGGGTACAGTCAAGGATTAGGTATACAACTATGCTTCGTTCAGGCACCCTTGTTGACAAGAGGTGTCTTCCCGTCCCCAGACAGATATTGACTACCATTAATCCCATCTCCCTTCCCCTCCCCCCCATAGTTTCCCATCTCTGTCAGTCATTTTCTTATAGTATTATATT